>JAVXUP010004160.1:0-39805 GCA_033070095.1 Escallonia herrerae | reverse complement strand
CCCTTCTAAAAATAAAAGGTGGGCGAACTTTGCATCTACTTACTTTTGCATATGACTGCAAATTTAAAATTATCGACATTTACAAGTGACTAGGCCTTCTTGGTCCTATTTTTATGATGAATTTAGGTTTATCTTGTGTTTGATGAAATAGTGGGCTGTCATAAATTTCTTAACTCTCAAAACCTTATGTCATAAATAATTTATTTTCCTTTTTATTTTTGATGATAGAGGTCTTACTATTGATGAATAATTTGGGTTAAAAATTATTCTTGATGAATTTTTGTTATATATTTTACTATAAATGTTCTGTATATGTATATAGGGTGAAAAACTTAGGTTGTTTCATGAAATTACTTCATTCATTGTCATTATCCCATATCAACTTCTCACATTCATTTCATTGTATCGATTTTAAAAGAACACAAACACAAATATTGACTTTTTAGACAGGTGTGGTATTATCATACAAATTTGTGCTAAAAATAAGTCTTATGACAAATATATGCTAAATTACATGCACGACTAAATTAATGTCTCATTGTACAACTAAGATGAATAAGGTCATTCCAGATAAAAAATTAAAGAGAGTTTTAGAGTACACTATCAAGAAAAATGTATAGTAAACTTTTGATTTTTTAAATTGAAAAGTAGGAAAAAAGAAGGTAACATTAATACTAATTTTTAGACAAATAATACTCAAAATTTTAAACTTAAGCTAGAAAAAAATTCAAACGAACTTGCTCTGTATTTCGATCCTTAAATCAAAGATACATTAAAACTATAATAGACTAGATCGTTACCGAAGAAAAATTGCAAGAGGTATTTTCACCCCCAACAATCATCGCTACAAGAAATGGTCTTCACTGTACAGAAAGAAACAAGATGAATAATGAATGAGATTAAAAGTCCTAAATGATGATATTTTGAACTTTAGTAGTGATACTTGCACGAAAAACGGCTAAAACTCTAAAAGCGCGATAGAAAACTTTAGACAGATCACTGAATCTGCAGCTATTAGCTAGATTTTTAAATTTGGTTAATATCACTTAGTTATAATTAAAACTTCTTCTTAGTTTCACTTCCTAGACTTATATATGTGAATAAAAATATATTACAAGAAATTCGACAACTCAAATATATACACTTGATATTACTTATCTCTAAAATATTTTTTTCACTTTTGTTAGTGCAATGTCAAACTTGTAGTGTTTTGCGAGAATTAGATATTTGTGAAGAATGTTTGAAACTGATTACAATGTTAGTGTACCTTGAATTACAAGATATAATATATAACAATCAAGATCCTTTTTAACGGCAAATTGATGTGACAAAAGAAATAAGTATGATAGATAGTGACATATATTAGTGATAATTGACATTAGTATTAGGGTTTGAAAGTAAAAACCATATTTTATGCAATGAATTTTTCATAATTCGAATCTTTGATTAGAAGTTAACAATTGATTTACTTGTTGAATTATAAAAATCTTTATAATTAATTCAATTGTATTTTCACCAATATTCATAACGTTTGTACTTCGAATCATTATATAACGTACAAAGTACGCGAATCTTACTAGTGTATATATATATATATATAAATATATAAAAGAAGCAAATCTATTTCAACACCTAAGATAAATGATCTTCAAAACGTTTTTATTTTGGATTCAAAGTTCACCTATTTTTAAGTGATTTATTTTTATTTTTTTGGGTAAAAGGTCCCAAGTATTATTTCCATCAAAATCATATGTACATGATATGAAAATGTTTCACCTCTATACTCCTCATTCCAATCTACTTCCCCAGTTATCGACTACTAAACAAGCAAGTATACACTAATCACAGAAGAATTTGCCTATCAATTTACCAAGCCTCACATAATGCAGTGTTTATCAAACTAGCAAGGGCTTTCCTCTAGCTGTACACTCTATGCTTAACCCATTGTTGAATCACAGCCAGACAACCTTGAACTGAAGCTGCTTGTTTCTTGAATACTCGATTGTTCCTCTCTTGCCAAAGTCCATAAACAGCTAGGGCCATTCTCAATTTACACAGTCTAGCCTAGAGACTTTTGCCTCAGAAGTGATGGCAAGCATACTGCAATGCTTGGTGCCATGATACAAAACTAACCTTTACTTGCAGTTTCCTCAAAATCAACTCCCATAATTCTTGTGAATAAGGGCATTGCACCAATAAATGATTCATGGTTTCAAATTGAGCATGGCAAAACTCACAAGTCTCCTCCTCTATCATATTCCAAGCCTTCAATTTATCTTTAGTTCTTAGCCCATGATGGCATACCATCCATAGCAGCATGGAGCACCTAGGAATGTGACCAGGGAACCACACAAGTTTCCACCAGGGAACTACATCACCTTTTGCTCTAATTCCTTCATATGCAGACTTTTTAGTGAACTTCCCACTACTGTTCAATGTCCAGATAATTTCATCTTGGTTTAGGACATTTGGTTTTGGAAAGCTTTCAAGTATAGAATTCATATCAGTAAGAGCATGTGATCTGAGTGTAGGTAATTTCCAGGCTCCATTGTATATAATTTCATGGACCTTTGCTTCCATTTTCAATCCAGCATCATACATTATCCTCTGACCATATACTTCAGTCAACACACCAATGGGAAGCCACCTGTCCAACCATAACCATGTTGATTCCCCATTGCCTACTTTATATCTTACAAATTGCTTGAAGAGCTCCCTGAGTTTGACAGTTTCACACCAAGACCAGGATAATACTGTTGGGGCCTTAAAGGTCCATAAGTGTCTATCTTTGATAATAAAGAAAAGACTCCATTTAACCCATAAGGTATCCTTCTTATGTGCCAAGTCCCATAAATGTTTACAGATAGCAACTTTGTTCCACTGGTCTAGCCTTTTGAGCCCTAGACCTCCTTCTTTCTTTGGTAAACAAACACTAGTCCAGGCCACTTTATCTCCAGTACACCTCACATCATCACCATGCCATATAAAAGCTCTTATTTTACTCTCAATCTGCTTAATAATCTTCTTTGGTAGTGTAAAAATACTACACCAATAGATTTGCAAGTTCAATAATACAGACACTGCAAGTTGCACTCTTCCGGCATATGAAAGATACTTAGTAGCCCATGAACATATTCTCTTTGCTATCTTGTCTACTAGAACCCTGCAGTCATTATATTGCAGCTTGGTTGATATTAAGGGCACACCAAGGTATGTAACAGGAAGTTGACTAACTGATATGCCAATAGTTTTAACCAATTGAGCTGCTACTTGCTGGTTAACTCCTGCTATGAATACAGAGCTTTTGTCAAGGTTAGGTGCCAATCCTGATAACTACTCAAATTCCATTAGACCTTGCCTGATTACCATCATAGTTTCCATTCTTGCTTGTGCCAATAGAAACAAGTCATCTGCAAAACATACATGACTGATTTTCAACTCCTGACACGTTGGATGAAAGTAGTACTATTCATGTTGTGCATACTCATCCATCAAACCTGAGAAAGCTTCCATAACTAGAAGGAAAAGATAAAGGGGATATGGGGTCCCCTTGTCTAAGCCCTCTAGCACTAGCAAAAAATCCTTCCATGCATCCATTCAAATTGACTGAATGGATATGCATCCTTCTTCAATCTTGCACTAAGCACCTTGGATATGCATTTATAAAGGACATTACAACAAGCTATAGGCCTAAAGTCCTTCATAGTACTTGGGCAAGCTATCTTAGGTACCAAAGTTAATGCAGTACTATTAAGTCCTTTTAACTCAGCATCCTTATTGAAAATTTCCAATATTGCACCAATCACAACTGGCTCTACAATCTCAAAATTTTGCTGGAAAAATTCAGCTGTATAACCATCAGGCCCTGGAGCTATATTTCCTTTTAATGAGAACATAGCCTCCTTGACTTCCATCTTAGTGATAGGAGCTTTTAGCTGCTGCTGGTCATGATCATCCACCTTGCTCTCGAGGAATTCATTTAGTCTCATTTTGGTCCTGGAATTTGATGGTACAGTTTTCCCCATAAAGTCAGAGAAATACTTTATAGCTACCTGATGAACCTCGTGTTGCCGTGATACCTGATCCCCTGCCTCAGTCTTGATGGATAGTATTTTGTTACAGGATCTATGCAGCTACATTTTCTTGTGAAAATAGGTTGTGTTCCCATCTCCTAGCTTTAAATCCCTTATCCTTGCTTTTTGAAAGTATAATGCTTCTCCAGCTTGCAACAAGTTGTAATATTGAGCATGCAAATCTTTCTCCTTTCTCACAAACTCTACAACTTTGTTATTTAACAGCTGCCTCTGGACTTCTTCCAACTCTTGAAATTTTCTAGTAGTTCTTCCAGAAATGTTACTATAGTAGTTTTTGTTCAGTGTTTTCAAAGCTATCTTCAATTTCCTTAGCTTAACACTTAGCTGGTAGCAAGCTTTCCCTTGGGTTTCCTCTTGCCAAACAGATTTCAACACTTCTTTAAAAGTAGGGTGTTTCATCCAAAAGTTAAAAAACTTAATGGTTTCTTCCCTGAATGCAAGCCTTGATCAATCCTGAGCAGTAATAATGAGTGACCAGAAATACCTGGGGCATGCACCTCAACTTGTGTATTAGGATACTTGTAACACCCCGATATTTTTCCGATTTGTTTAAAAATTTTAGCAGCAAAAATACTTTTACTTAGCGACGAAAATTTTGGCTAGCATCAATATTTCCGTTTAACGATTTTAGCAACTTTTATACGAAGATTTAACGTTGTTTGCAATGAGCAGAAATTTTATTGGTAAATTTTTTAGCAACAATACTTTTAGCTTAGCATCGCTATATTTTGTAGCGATGGATTTATTTTCTTATCGTCGACATACTTTAGCGACAATTAAATTTTTCTTTTAGTTTCGGTGTACTTTTTAGCAACGATGTGTGAAACGGGATGGCGTAACAAACGTTAATAATTCTCTTAGCGCGTAAATAATCGTAAACATTTATTTTGGACCATTTTGCAGAAATAAATGCTTCGGGTGAAAATTTTATGCAACTAATGATAGTTAGGGGGAACTTTTAGCTATTTTCCAAACTTAGGGTGTTATATATAGGGCTTTGAGGGAGAGAACAACCGGCCCTAATGGTTCTTGCTTGTTCTCTGAGTCACGGATGGGAGATTTAGAGAAAGAGAGGAAGGGAATACGACAAGATTCCGGTGAAGCGATTCCGGTGAGTTCTCTTTCATTACAACTAAATTTGAGTATACCTAGAACCCCATAGAATGAAATACATATGTATATTTATGGGTGTGAGGAGATTGATGGCAGCCTTGGCGGCCATAGTGTTACCCGCGTGGTGTATGTTGGTTTAGAAAGAGACATAAGTGTTACTCCACGGCCGTGAGGCAGTGGGTATGGTTGTGCGGCGTTGGATGTGGGTGTGTAAAGTCGTGAAGTGATGGTTGTCGTGGGAAGAAGTGGCGTGAAGGAGCTATTAGATGGGTTATTGTTGTAAGAGAGGGAGTGGGCAAACAGCCACGATAGGGCTGTGCGCATGCGATCTAAAGAGAGGAGATACCATGGCTGTGTGCATTCATTGGTGAGCGTTGTGTGCACAGATTTGTGTGTGAATGTGCGTCGTCAGTGCGCTGTGTGGGCGGTGTTCATGAAACCAGTGTGTGGGTTTTGTGTGGGTATGAATTGCATTTGTGATGTGGTGTATGCGGTAAGGCTTGGAGTGTAATGTGGGTTGGGTGCATAATGGTGAGGTGTAGTGTATGTAAGTATGTGTATTGTGGTTATAGAGCGTGTTAGCGTGTGCGTGGTGTGCACAATATGAGAGTGAGTGGAGGTTTGTGGGTTGTGTATAGAGTGTGAGTGTTCCTCTAAACTTCTAAGTATGGCTGTGTGTATGTATAAGAAATCAGTAGTGTATATATATATATGGAGAAGATGGGATGCATGTATATGTGTGTGTTGTAAATGTGTCCAAGGAAAAGGGGAGGAGTTGTATTGAGTGGTTGATGTGAGGAGTGAGTGTTCAGGGTTTGCACAAGACTGCTAAGGACGAAGAAGAGGGGTACACAGTATTGGGTCTGTGCAGTAGAGTGGTACACTGTGCTAGCACAGTTGTACCACGTGGCTGTTGGTACTGTACACTTGTCCAAAAATGTTAAAACTTTACAGGCTGATTCTTAGTACAATATTATAATTTCTATGAAAATTTCATATTTTCCTGATGTTGTTTGGTATTTTTAATATTTCACAAGTGCAGCTAACCTAAAATTTGTTTTGAGCGTTTGCAATTAATATTAAATTCCGCAAAACTTACAGCCGTGCTTTTTATAGTAAGAAGACAACTCAGTTTAAGTTTCATTAATTTATGAGTTGATTTAGTACATCAACATGTATCGCATTTGATTTAATGAAACGAATGATTTTAAAATGGTTTCGGTGCTTTTTAAATTTCAATTTTAATTTTTATATTTTTTATATATTATAAAGCTATCGTGAAAATTATGGAACTTTGATTTGAGTTAGAAGCATTAATTGTTATTTTTGGGCTTTTTCTGGTATTTAAGAAAATCATTTTTAATTCAAAAATTCAGAAAATTTATATTATAACTTTTTATGGTGTTTTAAGGTACAAAAGTATTTTATATCATTTTTGGAGTGTCTTAATGCTTTTCAAAGTGTGCGTGGTTATCCGTTAGGTTTAGCCGTTCAAGAAATCTGATTCGTTTTCGATTACGTTAAGAGTGTCGGAGTGAGCAACGATTAAGATTTAGCATTATATTAATAGTTGGTGAGGCTAGGTTGAATTCTAATAATTAATTTGCCCATTTAGGTTAATTCAAGGTTTGAACAAGGTTGAATAGCAGCGAGCGCATAGCTTGGATCGAGGAAATGGATTTCTATCCGAAACCCAATTCATCAATTTGTCCTCGTATATATTTTTCAAAATTGCTATCGAATTTCTCTGGACTCTATTATATTTTTTATGAGCGACCTTACTGAGCTCTCAAAAGTTCACTCCCCTTTGACTTCCTGTCCGTAGGTGATAACTAACAATAGATCACATTGGGTATGGAGTAGATCTGAGCCGAGCAAAAGAGAATTTAAGTTTCAGTCATAGTCTTTAGAACCCCTGCGTGGGTCATTATTGCTATTTAAAATTGTTAACTTAGACTTGATGTTTCAACTATGGTAGTATGCTAAGCGTATTATTTTACTCGATGGTTTAGTTGCTCTGACTGGTGGATGATTATAAATTGGTTGAGTTGAGAGTTCTATTGTCTTAGCGTAAACGATTGATTGAGTGTTAACGTTCCGAAAAATTCCGAGATGTTACAATACTTCTCCGACCAACCTTCATTTTGTAGAGCTCTATCCAACTTACACATTATCAACTCAGTCTCCCTATTATTGCACCATGTGTAAAACATTCCTGTAGTTGGCATATCCTCAAGCTGAGCCTTATATAAGCACTGATTGAACTCTTGTACATCCAGAAGATTTATCCCAGCTCCACCTTGCTTCTCTTCCTCATTTCTGACCGCATTAAAGTCCCCCATTATAATCCATGGTTGTTGCCCAATATGTTGTGTCTCTTTTTCCAACTGCTCTCATAACAATCTTCTCTTTACTCCTTTATTATTCCCATAGACATAAGTCAAAAAGAAATTCAGAGTAGAGTCCAAAGATGTCACCATCCCTGTGATATGTTGTGCTGAGGTTTTAATTTGAGAAATATGAACCCTCCTTTCATACCATCCCATCCATATTCTTGAAAGTCCATGATGATTCATATTGTGAACAAAAGACCAGTTCTTGTTCCATGTTTTGGATATCTTTTCCACCTGCTCTACCCGTACTCTGGTTTCCAGCAAACCTATTACTCCTATATTATGATTCCTAAGTACTTTTTTGATTTCATACTGCCTTTTGGGATCATTAAGACCCCTAATATTCCAGCTAGATAGAATAATCATGCTAAGTCTAATTTCCTACCCCTGCCTCCTCCTTTGATTAACCTTTTCTTTCTTGAACCTAAAGCCACAATTTTGCTCCCATTTGGAATTGCAGCTACCATTTCCACAGTTTTAACTATATTTTCCAACATCTGGTAGCTATTAGTGGTAGTTATTATACCTGGACTTGTTCTTCTTCCCTCTTTCTGTGTAGAACTCATGTCATTCACTGTGACCCACTCATCCCCTCCATCTTTCAGTCCATGATTTCCATCTCCATTGGTACTTTGGTTGCTTTTTTCCTCTGGCTGTGTATTGTTACCGACCTTTGTTACTACTTCTTTTGCCTTTTCCTTAGTCCTCCAGATTTTCACTAGTTGAGGCTTTGCCAGGCATCTGCTCTCTTGGTGCCCAAAAGTATTGCAATAATCACATTTCAGAGGTAGCCATTCTTATTCAATTTTCTGTAGCAATACTTGATCTTCCGGACCCTTTAAGGGAATTTCCTTTGGCAGTGTATTGTCTGTATTCACTTCTACACACCCACTCGGGCATAACTAACTCTCTCTTTGGATGCAATCATTTGGTCCATATACAATGGCTTCCCTATTGAGCTCACTATTATACTCATCATTTTCTTCGACCAAAATTGCAAAGGTAAGTATGGCAGCTTCACCGAGACTGGTACACTGTTCAGTCCTTCTCTCTCAATCGACATAGCTGCACTCCATGGCTTCACAATAACAGGCCTGTTATAAAAAAAAACCATGGCCCTTTCTCCAATACTTTTTGATATGCAGCTTCAGAATCAAATCTTACCTGGTAAATTCCATTTTGTAATAAACTCATATTGAATTGATTGAAAATTTGCCACTTTCAATTTAAGCACCCCATCATCACCTGCATTGGGACCCTGGCTCCCATTACATAAGCCAGTACCGTATTTTGCCAGGCCTGCAATTCTTCTTGTACATCCTCAGCGGAATATTCAACTCCCTTTTGGTCTTCAATCACCTTAGGTTCAATATATTCCAAACTATGCTCCTGAACAAACTCCCGATTTGGTCTTATTATATTGGCATAAGATCATGTTTGCCACGACATTCCTTCCTTTAATTGATCCTTGTTCTTGCCTTCTCCCTCTGCACTGTCTTTGTGTAAACTTGAGAAATCTACATCCATTCCCTCCTTTGCAATTTTAAACTCTGTTTGTTTTGTTGTTCTTTCTTTAATTTGCTTTAATTGTCGTTCCACCTCAGCATTATTTTTTGCCATGTCATAAATTTCCAAATGGGCCTTATCCACCTCATATGTTATACCAGCCTCACGCGCGTCGTTATTGTTGAGGCACAATCCACGCGCCCCTAAATTCAATGTGGAATTCATTGGAACTCTCATTGATTGCTCTTTATTATTGCTACCTGCTGACTTAATTGCATCTAATTATGTCCTTAGCTTGACATTTTCAGCCATTATTATCTCCATTTGTTGCTCAAATTTCAATTTTCTTGCATTAAAACTTTCTGAGAGATTCAATACTAAATTTACCTCTTCTCGAACCATTTATGTACTGTTTTTCCCAGATTCTTGTGATCTCTCTTCAAAATTCGCTTTTGGGTTACTGAGCACACCTTCATCCGAGTCCGAACTTGACTCTGCAAAGTGCTTTGGACGAATGTCATTCACATCTTTGAATTCGCTTGACCCTAGAGCAATTGTAGTTTCTGTAATGCCTTTCATCCTGGGTCCTTCATGAGTTTTCTCCCGTTCCCTTCCCACAAATTCCTTGGCGAAGGGATCATTTTTAAGTGATTTTACCAATGAACTAAAGGCATATAGGCATTTTATGTACTCACCTTTGCATTTTTGTGATGAGGACTTTGCCAAATCAATTGCAAAATTATCCATATTGTGTGAGAGACTCAGAAACATATTTGTCGAGTAAGAGTGAAAAAGATTAAAAAATGCAAAAGAGAGAGATTATGCATTCACCTGGGAAAGAGAGTTAGAGAGGGAGATGGCAGAGACCGAAATTACATCATGATAGCGAGATTAAGCAAGTACGTATAGTGCATTTGAATAAGTCACTAAATTCAAGTCATTTATCTGGCTTACAAAGTAAAAGAAGGAAGAGGGTGTGAGAAGAAAGGAAGGAAGAGGAAAGAAGGTAGACACGCCAAAGGGAAGTAGGCGAGGGCTGCACTCTATGCAAGACTAATAAGATGTCCATATTGTTGTAACAGAGGTAAATGGAATAAAAGTCTAGATTAATTATAAGAGTAATAGAAAATCAAGGTTAGAAGTCGAGGTTCAAAGTAGGGAAAATCAGGAAAAAGAAGGTTTTGGGGTAAAACTTTTGAGGATGGTGGGTTTGTTCTGAAAACTTGTGAAAAAGTGGGGTAACTTTTAGAAATCTCTGAAAAAGGGGATGACTTGTGAAAAAAGTGAGTTTTTTCCCAAGGATGACTTTCCATTTCCCAAATTACTCCTCTCCCGTTTGATCAACAATCCCAGTATACAATATTTTTGAAAATCGTGATTTAAAATCGCGACTTTAAAGGGAAAATCGTTGTTTGAAACAATGTTTTTAGTATTATATATATGTATGTAAGTATATATGTTTTCTATTTTAAATTACACAAAAAATGAAAAATAAAAATAAAAACATGGTTCTGAACCACGTTTTTTACTTAAAGTCGTGATTCTAGACCGCGAGTTTCAAAAGTGTTGTATGCTGGGACAAACAGGGGGAAGGGTAATTTGGGAAATGAAAAGTCATCGTTGGAAAAGAAAATCACTTTTTCACAATTCATCCCCTTTTTCAGAGATCTCTAAAAGTTGCCCCACTTTTCACAAGTTTTCAAAATAAACCCACCATCCCCAAAAATTTTACCCCCAAACCCACTTTTTCCTAATTTTCCCTTCAAAGTATGATAAATAGATAAGAGTCTAGATTACTTGTCACAATAGTAAGAAGTTAGAATTTAAGTTCCGATTCTGGTTCAGATTCAAGGTAACCTCAAAGCTAACTACAGAGGACAGAATCAATGAAGAACTCGACCTTCATCAAGGGCGGATCCAAAAAGTCAAATCGTGGGGGGCCAAAAAGTCAAAAAAATTAATGACTCATTTAAAAGAATTTTAAAAGGTTCCAGTTTACATAAAACATGACAAATCAGAAATATAATATAATTAGCATCATTATATATAAAATACCTGCTCAGTTTGACTATCAATCATATAGTTTTACTATTCAAAGTGATTTATTTAACTTGGTATGAGTAGTAATAACAAATTACTAAACTTACATGATAGAATTAACTAATGTTATTATTAATTGTATGAGTACAATAATAAAAATTAAGTTAACATATGTATAAAAATTTTAACTTAAAAAAAAACTAATCTTGACCTACTCTTTTCTCTCTGTTTTTTTTTTGTGATATAAAGTTTTCAATTTTAGAATTTAGAAAAGTGAAGATCGAACAAGGAAATGAGAAAGATAAATATATGATGATCGGTAGAGATGTCAAATGGGCCGGGCTTGGGCCGGCCCAGCCCAAGCCCATCGGGCAGAGGCCGGGCCAAGGGGGCTGCCAACCGGGCCGGGCCGGGCCTGGTTCTAGGGATATCTGGGCCCAGTCCAAGCCCAGGCCTTAAGCCCAACATTTAGGGCCGGCCTTGGGCCGGGCCCGGGCCTAATTTTCTTTTTTTATATTTTTTTGGCATTTTCTTGTTATTCAGGGTAAGAGTCTTTTTTTTTAATTATGGTAATTGCTGTTAGGGACGCTTTATTAAAGCGTCCCTAACAGCAATCAACGCTTTACTACAAATCTATAACGACAAGAGTTAAAAAGATTGATGTGTAAGAATATGTTTTACGGTATATGGTAAGACTAATTCAATATACTAAATCAACAAGTTTTGCTTCAAAAAGGTTCTCAATAATGATAAATTCTCAAAGGGACTTGAAGTAACAAATATCATCATCACAAAGATAAAAGCCAAATTATCAAGAAAAATTTCATGCCAAAAGATGGGGGTGGGCACGCGACAGTGCTACCCCTCCCCTTCGCCACTGGCTTCAGGTTCATTGTGTGAGACTATGCAATGCACATCCGTTGATGGAGCTTAAAAGTCGAGGACAAAGCTACTATTCTTGGTAAAACTTACACTTAAAAGGAAATACCTTTTGAATCTTCTCTATGCAATCTCCCTTTTAAACCAAATTTTGGGCAATCCGAACACTAGAACTGGAATTAGGTTCGATTATCTGAAGCCCATGATTGGGCACAGAACAATATCTGTGCTGAAATAGAGCAATTCCAAGTTCCAGCCCACTCAAATTGTAACATAAATTGACAAAATATAGCAAATGTGGGGTACACGATGCATTGGGGTCAGCAATTTCAATACATAAAGATGTTAAAAATTTACTCGATCCCATGGCCACTATATTTATAAAGAAAAAAATCAAAGACTCTAAGATGTGTTATTATTCTTCGCATTACTTAAATCTTCAGTACTGTTTAGGGAGGAAAAGGGGAATAAATCCGTTGGGGGGAAAGGGGGGAAAAGTGGAATTTCAAAAGTAAAGAAGGGGCCTGAACCGAGCCTGAACCGGGCCGGGCCAAAACCTGGCCGGGCCTGGCCCGGGCTTTTTTTGGGAAATGCAGGCCTGGCCCAGGCCCTAAAAGGCCAGGCCAGCACTGTTCATCAAAGGAGCCGGGCCAGCCTGCGGGCCGCCCGCCCCATTTGACAACTCTAATGACCGATGGCAAAAAGAGTAAACAACACAACAGAATAAAATCTTAATTAATTATTATAACGGCATTTTTGTAATTTATTTAAATATATTTACGCATTGTCTATATATAAAAAAACAAAATTTTCCAAAAGGGGGGGGGGTGTCATGGCCCCCACAGGTCAGGTGGGTGGTCCGCCCCTGGCCTTTATACATTTATATAAATATTGATACGATATTGCATATTCTAGAAATAAATGGAGTAAAAGTCTAGATTAATTGTAAGAGTAATAGAAAGTTCATATTAGAAGTCCATATTCTAGTCTCGATTTAAGGTAACCTCAGAACTAAACAGAAAAAGAGAATCAATGAAGAACTCAGCTTTTATATTGTAATATTGATATTGATATTTATTGATATTGATAGTATTTTTCAACCCAAAAAAAGGCAAAAAGTTGAAAGCTAGTTTATAGCAAGCTAGATATCAAGAGATTGATTGTTGTTTTAGACAAAAATGTCTTAGTGTAGGATTCTTGAATTTAATGAAGCTCCCACACTCGTCCTCGTTCTTACTTTGGCTTGCGCTCCTGCCCACGTTTCAAGCAACAAAGAGATGGCCCAACATGGCGCCCTAACCCTCACTCGTCGGATAGATTCTATTTCGTCTCGACTTCTCTGAAGATGAAGCGATTTCCACCTTCAACCTCAGGAACTGACACGGACTTGTAATCCATCTAATGAACTCTATTCAAAGCCTAGCCATCAAAGAAGACAGATTCAAAGGGACTATGGATGCAATTTTATGATTTTCTCTTGATCCATACTTGTCACAGTGAGACACGTGGAATTCCTTGTACAGAATAAGGACACAAGCCCTACCGGTGATTTAGGTACCTGCGGACAACCTTCATGTCAAAAAGTAGACACATTTATCTGATGGAAGTAAAGGCCAGAAGGACCTCCATCAGGCAGCAAAGCCACCATTGCAGGAGCTTGAGCACCTTCCTCAGGGTTCAAGTGTTCAACAATATCTGTAGTATCTGTTGCACAATATCCTGGATGGACACAATTGACAAGGATACTCCCAACTTTCCTTGCAATGAGTCTTGAATAAACATTTGTGACAGCTTTTGAAATGTTATAGGCAAACACTGTAATAGGTCATTTAGGCTCATATGTGCTTTTGTATATAGTATAGATATGTCCGAGTAAGACGTATCTTACATGTGTGAAAGGGACAACACCATCAGAAGTTGCTAAAACAAGAGTGAATAAAATTTATTACAGTACTTAACTACAAGTGAGAGTGGATAAATAAGTATTGGTAAGAGGGACGTCCATTCGTAAACTAGTTAACTTGTAGATAAGATGGGCAACAGTTATTAAAGCCATAAAGCCAGACCTAGAACGTGTCTAGATGAAGGATATCTCTATTAACGGAATGGAAGAAGTTCAATCGGTTGAAGTCATTCTAGGAGTTCAATCCTTGCTACGATTGATTTCTCCTAAACCTGTAGCTGTTACCAAATTTGCTTCTTTAAATAAGTGAAATATATATATCTACATAATTCTGCATTGTTAAGCCAAAGCCATCTGTATGTTTCTCTTCTCTTTTGGGTGTACTCTTGGTAGAAATGAATTGTTTATTGTCTCGTATCTTGTTAGTGCTCGATTTAATTGCACAAAATCTCTTTGGTGGGATGTCCTTGTTTAGCCTGAGGTTACAGGCACCCCTGCTTTTTGTATTGCTCTATTTTGTTGGGGGTGCATACATATGGAGAAGAGTGACTCTTAGAAACTTCTTCACAACTCCATCTACTTTCTCCTCTGGGACTCCAACAACATCACTTAGTACCTTGTTTACCCATTCATTTGAAATGTTGTTATCAATAACTCCCACTTGGATTTCTTTGTTCTAAATTGATGTGTTTTCTCAATGCGACTCCGTCCCTATCCATGTGTTCTTGGTAAAAGAAAAGAGGTTAATGGAGTAATAAACAATGAAAGGGCATGATTTTCTTTATCTACCCTTATTACATTGAGAACGAGAATCATAGAACATGAAATTTTCTTGTACAGGATAACGATACAAGTCCGGGTAATTTGGATACCTGTGGACTATCTTTATCAGAAAGGGGATACGTCCATCCGATCAAAGTAGAGGCCAGAAGGACCTCCATCAGGCAACAAAGCCACCATTACAGGAGCTTGAGCACCTTCCTGAGGTGTCAAGTGTCCTATATTAAGTGTAATATCTGTTGCGCAATATCCCGGATGGACACAATTAACAAGGATACTAGGAAATTTCTTTGCTGTGAGTCTTGTATAAGCATTGATCACAGCTTTTGAAACTTTATACGCAGACATGGTCACAGGCCAACCATTTGCCTTCAACCTGTCCTCCTTGAAATCCCTCAGAAACAACTGCAAGATATCATCAATTTTGTCTTCTGTTAAGCTATCAATGCTTTCCAGCTCTGCTCGCACCTTCTCATTTTTTATATACTGAGAAAAGCAGAAGAAGAAATGATTTTAGCTTCTTGTCCGTGCTGCTAAGTGCTAATCAAGCTGAAAATTAAACGTTTTGACTTACAGATAGCTGTCCAACAATGGACGAGACATTTACGATTCTTGCTGAAATTGAGAGTTGAAGAAGGGGAAGAAGTGCTTCTGTCACTTTCTTAGTTCCATAGTAATTGGTTTTCAAACACTCTTCCGCCATTTCATAAGTCTGCTCCACGATTCCCGTTAACAGATGCACATTCTCATCAGTCACCTCTAGCTGGCCATGAGCATACAATTACTGTTATGCTGCTGTGGATCAGATACTCCCCTCAATGTAGGCAAAATCCTTTTTTTTTGTACCTCTACTTCACTTGTTAAAAGAATCCTTTTTAACTTGCAGTCGACATTGGAAGAAATCAATCGCTAACTGTTCGTATTGTTAAAAATGTTGAAGTAAACTTTTCTTTAGGGACAAAATGAACTGTAAAAGGAGTTAAGCTCTCACGCGTTCAATAATTCTGATGCTCACAGGTTTTGTCTACAAGGTCACCCGTGGAAAATCTTGAACATTCAGGTAATGATCTCCAGAAAGTGGCTTCTATAGCGTTATCTTGTGATATTTTCCTGCCCATGCGTGAACTTCGATTTCCACATGCTCAAATGCTTGATCATATCTCAGTTTGTTGCAAAAAAAGTGAATTAGTGATAAAAATATTGGCTGTCTATGAAGCACAGATGCGGGTGGGGGTGCGGATACAACACGGGTGCGGATACGTGGATGCGGTATTTTTGAAAATTTTAGGATACGGGTGTGGCGGGGATACGGCAAATTTTATAACTATTTTTTATTTATATACACTTAGTATTAAATTTTTAAACAGTTTAAGGGTTGGTTTGACAAAAAAAAAAATTTGGTTTTCAGTTTTTAAAGAGCAGTTTTTAAAAAGCAGCTTATATTTTTTTTTTTACAAAAACAAGTGGGTATTTGATAACCTTTTTTTTTTTGAGTTTTTTTTTTTTTGGTGTTTGGTAACTCTTTTTATTTTGACTTTTTTTTTGGGTGGTTTGCGGTGGCGGTGGTCGACGGTGGTAGTGGCCGGCGGTGGCTGCCGGCGATGGTCGCCGGCGGCCTGAGGTGGCTACCGGCGGCCGGCGGTGGCTGTCGCGCGGCAGGAGGTGGCTGCCGGCGGTGGTAGCCGGCGGCCGAAGGTGGATGCCAGCGGTGGTCGCCGGCGATCGGAGGTGGCTGCCAGCGACCGACGGTGGCTGTCGGCGGCCGGAGGTGGCTGCCGGCGGTGGTCGCCGGCTGCCGGAGGTGGCTGCCGATGGCCGGCGATGGCTGCCGGCAGTCACCGGCGGCGATCACCGGCCTTCGGAGGTGACTGCCGGCGGCCGGCGATGGCTGTCGGCAGTCGCCGGCTGCCGGAGGTGGCTGCCGGCGGTGGGAGGGTGGTGGTGGTGGTCTCAAAAAAAAACCAAAAGTGAAAAAAAAAAAACAGTTTCTAGAGTTTTTTTTTGTACTCTTCAGTTTAAAAAGTGGTTTTTTAAATTGGAGAAGAAAAAAAAATTGTTACCAAACGCACTTTTTTTTTTCAATTTCCAAAACTAAAAAAAAGAGTGTCAAACCTACCCTAAATCTCAATGATCATAATATGTATGTTTGATTTATGTAAAATAATATTAATATTCCAAACAAAGTAGTGAGTTTTAAGTTTAATAGGATCTTTCGTAAATTTTAAAGCTTTAAGTGAGAATTTTTTAAGTTTAATGGGCTGTTTTATAAATATTAAACTTATTAATTTGAAAAGAATAAATTTTTTATGTGGTACCACTTTTATTTCTTTGAAGTAGTGGGGTGATTTATGTAATAACTTAACAATGAATACTTAGCATAAATTAACAAACATTTTGACTCTTAAATTAACAAACATTTTGTCAAGACTCAAGAGTAAAAAGTCAAAAGTCAGCCTTCCCCCACTATTAATTAAAAGAAAGCAGAGAGCAGCCTCGAATCTCGATTACATCGGCCATTTGACCGGCTTCTTCTAGCCGCACGCCGCACCCCGTCGTCGTAGCCGGTAAGTCCTTCTCCTTCTTCTTCTTCTTCTTCCTCTTCTTCTTCTCCTTCTCCTTCTCTCTAGTCTCCTTGGCCGGTGGTCACCGGTGTCGCTGGAGTGGCCGGTGGTCACAACTCTGAGTCGATACGCACCCGATCAGAACCGGGATTAAAGAAATTAAAATAAAAATTGGTGGACACGCACCGGTGCCACACCCAAGGCGCACCTGCACCCGATGCGTATCCGGTGCCGGTGCTTCACCCCAAGTGCCGCACCGGTTTTTCACCCCAAGTGCCGCACCGATGCTTCATAGTTGGCTGTCTCGTGACAAATCATGAAGAGGACAAGCATTTGAGGTGTGAAAGTAGACTTGCCTACACTTGTTCATGTCACTTTGGAGAACAGTCCCGAGTCGACCTTTTCTTCAAACGTATTCCTGGATTTACTTTGCCCATTTCGGATAAAAATTGTCTCATAATGCAGGGAAATGTACTTGATAATCGCTACAAGTGGGAAGTTAATAATACTTACAGCCCCTGCTCCATCTTTTAAGGCTTTAAATGCTTCTTCGTAGCAATGAAATCCGCTTTCCGCTGCACTATTGACCTGCAAAAGTTTTAATTTGCAGAAATTACATGAAGTTATGTTTTGCTTACTAGTCGAGAAACTGAAATGCATCGAAAGTATTCAATTCAAAACTTTGCTTTCCTTCTCACCAGAATATCAAGTTTTCTGAAGTTGGTTTCTATAAATGTTGCCAATGATGCAACGCTGGCAGGATCTTTTACATCAAGCTGATGAAAAACCACATTTGAGAGCCCAGAGACCTTCAGATTTTCAGTAGCTTCAAGTCCTTTCTTCTCATCCCTTGCAGTTAAAATGACTAGAATCCCTTTAGACACTAGTTGGCGACATATTTCAAGTCCAATTCCTTTGGCGGCCCCCGTAACAACAGCACACCTGAAATAACAGTGAAAGAGCCCAAGTTAGATGAAGCACCTAAAAGAAGTGATATCATAAGGAAGGAGAAAGTGTTTAGAAGGAGATAACTCTTTTCTGTTGGATTGCTGGTGGGTTCTTCCATTTCTGATGAAGGAGAAGCAGGCTGTACCAATGCAAGAAAAGTTAACTGCAGGTTATCAATGTAAACTTTTGCTGCTAGTTTTTATAGCTTTCAGGTGAGATGAAATAATACATGTGCTATTCATTTCCTGCCTCTTACTTTCATACATGCCCCGCCTAACTCTGTGGGCTGTTGAAACAATTAAATGCGCCCACCACGTAACGCGTAGTAGGTAAGTAGGTACCCGCCTGACTCTGTGGGCATCATAACTGTTGAAACAATTAAATGCACCTACCACATAACGCGTAGTGGGTTCCCGCCTGACTCTGTGAACATCATAACTGTTGAAACAATTAAATGCGTCTACCACGTAATGCGTAATGAGTTCATAAACATACTTACGAAGTCTCCGAAAATGTTGCCAATGATGCAATGCTGGCAGGATCTTTTACATCAAGCTGATGAAAAACCACATTTGAGAGCCCAGAGACCTTCATATTTTCAGTAGCTTCAAGTCCTTTATTCTCATCCCTTGAAGTTAAAATGATTTAGAATCCCTTTAGACGTTAGTTGGCAGCATATTTCAAGTCCAATTCCTTTGTTGGCCCCTGTAACAACAGCACACCTGAAATAACAGTGAAGTTGCCAAAGGTAGATGAAGCACCTAAAAGAAGTGATATCTTAAGTACGGAGCAAGTGATTAGTGGGAGATACCTTTTTTCTTTTGGATTGCTGGTAGGTTCTTTCATTTCTGATTAAGGAGAAGCACGATGTATGAATGCAAGAAAGTTAGCAGCAAGTTATCAATGCAAATTTCTGCTGCTAGTATTCACGGCCTCCGTGTGAGATCAAATTACACATGTACTAGTCTTTTGTTGACTAATTTATACGGAGGTATCCAATCATATTCTAAACTATTTAGCTTGTTTTAAGGGATTTTTATCATTTGTATTCGAAACACAAATTAGACAAAAACATAACTAAAGGCAAACAAAACCTTAGCTAAACCTAAACTTAAATTCAGTTTGGATTCGACAACAAAGTCGAGTGTCCTACGTACCCCATCAAATAACTCGGATCAAAACTTCGTACTTCGTCCAACCCTAGGAGAGGCAATTTAAATCGCTAATTTCTTAGAGTTGTGATTCAATTCAACCTTTTCTAATTGATAACTTTAAAACTGTTCTTCACGAACTCTTCTAGTTGCTTTAGATTCTAATGAAAACAGAAGTATAATCCCAACATATTTGTAATCCTAACCAACTTCTTCTATTGGTATTTTATCACAGACCGGGGAAAGAAAATAATAAATATAACCACTCTACTCTAATTTATAAACTGTGATAGAACACATCATGATCTTTGTCACCTCTAAAAGATAATGCTGAAAAAGATCGAAAAGCAGTCACTAACAATGGTTGTTGGTGACTACTTGGTCGTCCATCAATCCTTGTTATTAGTAATCTCTCCTCTTGACGAAGCTAAAAGCAGTCACTAAGTTTGCTTGATCAAACTTTCTGCAAACTTTGGCATTGTAAAGCCATCCATAATGAAAATGTGTGCCTTGGTAAAAAAAAGAAAATTAAATTTCACACCAACCAATAAAGAAAATAAGTAAAGGCAATAAAAGAAAATAAAGACACAAGATTTAGAGCCCGTTTGGGATTGATTAAAAATAACAGATTCTGCTTAAATCTTAATCAATTTTTAAAATCTGATCAGTTTGTTGTTTGGTAAAAGTAGTTGTAAATTAGATTAAATCTATAAAAAATATTTGGATAAAAAATACTTAAATCAATTTCACTAAGACAAAATGACCATATAAGACACTCAATAAATAATTTTTTACTATGCAAGCAACGTTAACATAACTTTTATTCGTAAATAACTATAATGCCCAAATAAATTATGATAATAACTATTTTCACGTACCTACAAAAGTTGTTACTTTTTATGTTAAATTAAAAATACAAACAATCACATGTTATTGCTTATAATACAATAACATCACCGAATTATAAATAAAGTTTATCTTAAGCAAAAAAAAATTATCTAGAAGAAAATAGGGCTAATTATAGCAGTGTCCCTGAGGTTAGGGTGATATTACAGGTGTGTCCATTAGTTTGTAAAAATAACACTTGTGTCCGTTGACCAAACGGAATCTTAAAAAACCTAACGGTTTTAAGAAAATGACATTGTTACCCTTAAATTAGAAGGTTATTGATTTCCAAATGCCATTACTGTTTACTCTCCCCCCACCACCCCCACCCCCACGCCAATTACAATGGCCAATGCTCAGGGAAATATCTCCAGCGGCCGGTAGCAGCCCAGCTGCCTGTAGCGGGGGGCGCCGGCATCCATAAAGATCAGCCCGTCGAGGGACTAGAAATCGTGATGCCGCTCTTGTCGCCGCTGGTGTCGCCCACCTCGCCCAATCGGACGGCCGAGAACAGATCTGGCAAGGATGAGAGCAAGAGGGAGCACAAGAGGGAGATCTGTCTCGTTCGGCTGAAACTCCTCCACCCCGTCAGCCCGAGCTCTGCCTGACTCCTCCACCCCGTCAGTTCGACTTACCCATCTTACCTCTTAGCCTTAACTGTCTGATCGTCAATTTTGGGTTATCCACGATGCAGCGTAGGTAAAAGTTGGTGCCTACTTCTTTCTCTTGCTAATCTAGCTCTCAAAATTTGCAGCTTTCAGATAGAGTTTTCTCTCCCACTGAGTGTCATAAGAGGCAGCCAGAGGGCCAGAAGAAATATGAACGGAAACCACTTGATTGTCTTTATCACCTCTAAAAGATAATGCTGAAAAAGACCAAAAAGCAGTCGCTAACAATCCTTGCTGGTGACCAAGTAATTTCTCCTCTTGACGGAGCTCAAAGCAGTCACTAAGTTTGATTAATCAAACTTTTCTGCTTGCTTTGGCATTGTAAAGCTAGCCATCCATAATGGAAATGCGCGCCTCTTGTCTTCTGGATTTATAGAACTAATTCCTGATAGGCCGATAGCTGATAGGGATTGCATTGGCTATTGTTTCATGCAGGAGGTACACGATATCTTGATATGATCTTTCTTTCCAAATGGACCATATCTTCGATTTCCCACTTTGCAATTGGTTGGATGTGCTTGTCTTTACCTGAAATAGCCGGCGCTCCTGCTTTTTGCATCGCTTCAAATTGTTGTGGGGCGCAATGATCTTAAGAGTATTGGCCAAAGCGTCAACAAGTTTATAGAAGTGCAGGCCGACAATTTTTGCTGACAAAGTGTGTATTAAATCAGCGTATCACAAGCACATATGTAGGAGAGAGAAGGATAATGTACTTGCGAATTAACGTGCTTGAAAGAGGAAATAATTAGTAAGCTATGAGACACGCCATCTGCAATCGTTGTTGAGTTCACCGCTAACTACTGGTAAATCACATAGAATGGTATCCGCAACCGCAAAAAATAGAAAACTAGTTCATAGAAAACTAGATATCGAGAGGTTGATTATTCGGTTGGATTGAAAGGTCTTGGTTGTGGGATTCTCGAATTCTAGTGAAGCTCCCGCACTCACTCCCGTTATTACTTTCGCCTGCCTCCGGCCCATGTTTCAAGCAACAAAGAGATGGCCCAACATAAGCACCCTCAACCTCACTCTTTCGATAGATTGTATATCATCTCAGGTTCTCCGACGATGAAGCCATCTCCACCTTCAAGCTAAGAAACTGAAATTGGCTTCTAATGCATCTATCCAAAGCCTAGCTATCAAATAAGGCAGACAGATTCAAAAGGGCTAAGGATGCAATTTTATGATTTTCTCTTAATCCAAACTTGTAGTTTGTGGGACAAGAGAATTGCAAAACATAAGAATTCTTGTACAGGACAAGGATCCAAGTCCTTCCTGTAATTTAGGTACCTGTGTACAACCTTCATATCAAAAAGTAGATACATCCATCTGATGGAAGTAGAGGCCAGAAGGACCTGCATCAGGCAACAAAGCCACCATCACTGGAGCTTGAGCACCGTCTACAGGGGTCAAGTGTCCAACTGTACCTGTAACACCTGTTGCATGCACAATATCCTGGATGGACACAATTGACAAGGATATTTCTTGCAACGAGTCTTGTGTAAACACAAAAGCATTAATGACAGCTTTTGAAACTTTATAGGTAGACAGGCCATTTAATCTTTTATATATTGAAAAAATTGGCGGCTATCTGGTCTAAAAGAATCTTGCTCTTATATTCTATATAGCGACAATTAATGGTCGTTAAATATTTTTAATGGCTTAATAATGTTAAAAAAAATACTGTTAAGAATTGTCGCTGAAAGTGTTAGTAGAAAAGTCACTTGAAACATTTAACTACTATTAATTGTCATTATATACATGATTGGAGGAAGATTCATACAATTCGAGTAATATAAACTAGCTAAGGGACCGTGCAACGCACGAGACGTTCTTTAATTTCTCAAATATTGTCTAATATTTATTTTTATAGATATTTTACAACTATTAATTTCCCTAACTTTCTAAAATTATTTTTTATAATGTGTTTTTATAAATTGTTTATAATTGTTATTGTTTGAACTGCAGGCAAGAAATTTACTATATAGAAGATTGCCTTTGAATAGAACTTTTAAAAAATTAGTATTATAAAAGCATACCTTAGCAACAGGTAGAATGCATGATTTAATATGATCAATTTTTACTCACAAATAAGATGTGAACGTTACAATTACAAGTCTTATAGACCTAGGATACTTTTTCATTAGCATTTCGTAATGACATATGACAACAATCTCGTACTACTATTTAACTGAATTTAAATTTTTTTAGTTTAATGTTTGGAGTTTTGTAGATATAATTGTTAGTATGTATCAATGATATATCCGAAACCAATATGATTAAAAAAAAGTCAAGTATTTATACCATCACTTCTGATTTTTTATGAGTTTAATAAGATGTGAACGTTACTATTAAAAGTCTTATAAACTTAGGATGTCTTTTCTTTACGATTCGCGACGACATATGAAACAATCTCGTACTACTATTTAACTGAATTTAAGCTTTTTAGTTTAATATTTAGAGCTTTGTAAATATAATCGTTAGTATGTATCAATGATATATCCAGAACCACTATGATTAAAAAAAGTCAGTTATTTGTATCATCATCACTTTCGATTTTTTGTGAGTTTAATCTGGTAAAGAATGTTATAACTTATTTACTGGGAATGTATATCAATCTCAACTTCCTATAAGCATAATGTCAAATTCACTCTTCTTTCTTCATGAGAAACTCTTTGTGTATGTTATTTGTCCCGTGCATAATGAAAAAGAAAAATAGCATTGAAAGTGTTTCTATCTATACATAACTTATTAAAGTGTTGCTAACATGACTTAATGAAAATATCATTGAAATATTATATTAGTATAGCCAGGGACTAGAAAGTGGTTAACCACGAAAACATCGTCTTGCCTAATTAACGAAACTTTAAGGAATCAAAATGTGGGACCAAAATCAAAATCGAAAGATAAAAGTCATTCTAGGGAAAAAAAAATTACTGCTTCTAGTCCTGGATATAGTTTAAGTTATTGGTAGAACTAACCTAAAGTCATTATATTTTTATTTAAGTTCATTGTTTGTCTGCATAGGATTCTTGGTGTAACCCATCTATGAATACTACATTAAAACTACCTCTAAATACCTTAATTAGACCTATCATTGCAACTATAAATGCAGTTACCTTCACCATATATCATAACTTTTGCTCGTCAGTGCACTTTCATGTTTCAATCGTCAGCTTTTTTAGGTTCATCGCTTATTCAATTCAGTTTAGATCATAACTTATCAATCAGTATTGTAATGTAAATTAATATTATCTTGAAACACCTTAGTGCTACCACTATAACAACTCTAATAACAATCAACACCTCTTACACTACCACCGTTTAGTCATGACTATCAATTCACTCACCTTCTTTTTTCATGAGAAACTCTTTGTATATGTTATTTGTTCCGTACATAATGAAAAAGAAAAATAGCATTGAAAGTGTTTCTATCTATACATAACTTATTAAAGTGTTGCTAACATGACTTAATAAAAATACCATTGAAATATTATATTAGTGTAGCAAGGGACTAGAAAGTAGTTAACCACAAAACATCGTCTTGCCTAATTAACGAAACTTTGGAATCAAAATGTGGGACCAAAATTAAAATCGAAAGATAAAAGTCATTCTAGAGAAAAAAAAATTACTGCTTCTAGTCCTGGATATAGTTTAAGTTACTGGTAGAACTAACCTAAAGTCATTATGTTTTTATTTAAGTTCATCACTTGTCTGCATAGGATTCTTGGCGTAACCCGTCTATGAATACTACATTAACACTACCTCTAAATACCTTAATTAGCCCTATATTAACACTACCTCTAAATACCGTACTTATTATGAAATTGATTACCATAAATCATAACTTTTGCTCGTCAATGCACTTTCATGTTTCTATCGTCAGATTTTTTAAGTTCATTACTTGTTCAATTCAATTTAGATCATAACTTATCAATCAGTATTGTAATGTAAATCAATATTATCTCGAAACACCTTAGAGCTACCACTACAACAACTCTAACAACAACCATCACCTCTTGCACTACCACCATTTAGTTATGACTATCAATTCACTCACCTTCTTTCTTCATGAGAAACTCTTTGTGTATGTTATTTGTCCAGTGGATAATGAAAAAGAAAAATAGCGTTGAAAGTGTTTCTATCTATACATAACTTATTAAATTTTTGCTAACATGACTTAATGAAAATACCATTGAAATATTATATTAGTGTAGCCAGGGGCTAGAAAGTGGTTAACCACGAAAACATCGTCTTTCCTAATTAACGAAACTTTAAGGAATCAAAATGTGGGACCAAAATCAAAATCGAAAGATAAAAGTCATTCTAGGGAAAAAAAATTACTGCTTCTAGTCCTGGATATAGTTTAAGTTGCTGGTAGAACAACCTAAAGTCATTATATTTTTATTTAAGTTCATCGCTTGTCTGCATAGGATTCTTGGCGTAACCCGTCTATGAATACTACATTAACACTACCTCTAAATACCTTAATTAGCCCTACATTAACACTACCTCTAAATACCGTACTTATTATGGAATTGATTACCATATATCATAACTTTTGCTCGTCAGTGCACTTTCATGTTTCTATCTTCAGCTTTTTTAGGTTCATCACTTATTCAATTCAGTTTAGATAATTGGTTCTAAATATTTTGTTCATACGTAACATGTTAGATTTTAAGAAATTTGGTGCAAAAAGACGAAAGTTACAATAAAGCTTATGGAGAAATAAGATTTCTTTAAAAAAGGAAAAAAAATATCAAAACAAATAGGATGATGTTTTGCATTACTAAAAGATTGAAGTAAAAGCAAAAATATAAGCTATGAAAAGCTTACCATTTAATTTGTAAAGATTATTCATTAATTTCATACATGATTTTCGTTTGTTTACAGTTGCGAGATTTTATTTATATTTGAAAGATTTTATTTTATTTGTTTTAAGTGTTTTTAAGAAGTTAGTAGTCCAAAATGAAGTCTTTTTGGATTATGTAAAGCTTTAAAAGAAGTAAATTTGGTTTTTTTATTTTATAAGATTTACAAAAGTCGAGCTCATGATCATACTAAAAAATTAGTAAGTAGGGTATGATTTTCGTTTTTTATATTTTTGAGATTTTATATTGTTATTTTAAAGTACTTTTGATATTTTAATAATCAAAATTAAGGCATTTATATTTTAATAACCAAATTTAAGGCTTGATATATAAGTATACTGATTAGGTAGAGTCTTAAAAGGTTTATAATTAGTTTCTTTGTTTTATAAAGTTTAAAAATATTGCATAAATTATACCTACGAATTTTTTAATAATAAATTAAAGTAAATAATTAAATAGAGTAGAAAACGAAAAGAATACCAAAACAAATAGAATTCTTGAATCTTGCACTCTAAATAAAGAGATCAACTAAGTTAAGGGACTACCACATACAAAGTTGAAAAAGGTAGAGTTTTAGAAGGTTAGTTTCTTAGTTTTATAAAGTTTAAAAATATTGCATAAATTATACCTATAAATTTTTAATAAATAAATTATAGTAAAGAGTTAAATAGAAAAGTCAGGCCAATGATCATACTAAAAAATTAGTAAGTAAGGTATGATTTTCGTAGTTTACATTTTTGAGATTTTATATTATTATTTTAAAGTGCTTTTGAGATTTTAATAATCAAAATTAAGGCCTAATGTATAAGTATATTGATTAGGTAGAGTTTTAGAAGGTGTATAATTAGTTTCTTAGTTTTATAAAGTTGTAAAATATTGCATAAATTATACCTACGAATTTTTTAATAATAAATTATAGTAAAGAGTTAAATAGAGTAGAAAAGAAAAGAATACAAAAACATATAAGATTCTTTAATTTTATATATCTAATTTAAAAAAGTTGGACTCTAAATAAAGAGACCAACTAAGCTAGGGAACTACAACAAACAAAGTTGAAGCTTACGTGTCAAAAGGAGAAAGCTCTTAAAAAGTCCTACATGTCGCAAAGATAGAGTTCCAAAAATCTTACGTGTCGCAATTTTAAGCAAATGTTTCAGCTTCTTATAACTAATAATTTATCTTTTCATCTCTTTTATCCAACAAACTTATTCTCAACTTTCACAAATTATTTTTCAATCGATTTTAATTTTTCTTGGAGATCCAATATAATTGGTTCTAAATATTTTATTCTTATTGTGCGTAACATGTTAGATTTTAAGAAATTTGGTGCAAAAAGACGAAAGTTACAATAAATCTTATGGAGAAATAAGATTTCTTTAAAAAGGAAAAAAAATATCAAAACAAATAGGATGATGTTTTGCATAACTAAAAGATTGAGGTAAAAACAAAAATATACGCTATGAAAAGCTTACATTTTAATTTGTAAAGATTAATCATTAATTTCATACATGATTTTTGGTTTTTTTACATTTACAAGATTTTATTTATATTTGCAAGATTTTATTTTATTTGTTTTAAGTGTTTTTAAGAAGTTAGTAGTCCAAAATGAAGCCTTTTTGGATTATGTAGAGCTTTAAAAGAAGTAGATTTGATTTTTTTAATTTTATAAGATTTTACAAAAGTCGGGCCAATGATCATCCTAAAGAATTAGTAAGTAGGGTATAATTTTCGTTTTTTACATTTTTGAGATTTTATATTGTTATTTTAAAGTACTTTTGAGATTTTAATAATCAAAATTAAGGCTTTTGAGATTTTAATAACCAATTTTAAGGCCTAATGTATAAGTATACTGATTAGGTAGAGTTTTAAAAGGTTTATAATTAGTTTCTTAGTTTTATAAAGTTTAAAAATATTGCATAAATTATACCTACGAATTATTTAATAATAAATTAAAGTAAATAGTTAATATAGTAGAAAACGAAAAGAATACCAAAACAAATAGGATTCTTGAATCTTGGACTCTAAATAAAAAGACCAACTAAGTTAAGAGACTACCACATATAAAGTTGAAATAGGTAGAGTTTTAGAAAGTGTATAATTAGTTTTTTAGTTTTATGAAGTTTAAAAATATTGCATAAATTATACCTATAAATTTTTAATAATAAATTATAGTAAAGAGTTAAATAGAAAAGTCGGGCCAATGATCATACTAAAGAATTAGTAAGTAAGGTATGATTTTTGTATTTTACATTTTTGAGATTTTATATTATTAGTTTAAAGTGCTTTTGAGGTTTTAATAATCAAAATTAAGGCCTGATGTATAAGTATATTGATTAGTAGAGTTTTAGAAGGTGTATAATTAGTTTCTTAGTTTTATAAAGTTTTAAAATAATGTATAAATGATACCTACAAATTTTTTAATAATAAATTATATTAAAGAGTTAAATAGAGCAGAAAAGAAAAGAATACAAAAACAAATAGGATTCTTGAATTTTGTATATCTAATTCAAAAGAGTTGGACTCTAAATACGTGTCAGAAGGAGAAATTTCTTAAAAAGTCCTGCATGTCGCAAAAATAGAGTTCCAAAAATCCTACGTGTCGCAATTTTAAGCAAAGGTTTCAGCTTATATATATATATATATATATATATATATATATATATATATATATATATAGGGAGCTGATCCATTGATAGCGCTAGTAAAATAGGACAAGTTGCTAGCGCGATCTGGCCGTCCATCCCGAAAGATGGACGGTCCAGATCTTTTTTTTACGTTTGTTTTAAGTCCGTCCGCTATATTATGTAGCGGACGATTTTTTGTATTTTTTGACAATAATACCCTCCGAGTCCGTCCGCTACATAATGTAGCGGACAAGTTTCCGTTACGTCCGCTACATTATGTAGCGGACAAATTTTCAGACTCCGTTATGTCCGCTACACAATGTAGCGGACGAGTAGCACATTAATTTTGCTGACATCTCTCTCTCTTTCTCATCAATTTCTTCTGTCTCTTCTGTCTCTTTCTCTCTCCTTCCTCTCTCTTTTCTCTTCTCTCACCACTTTTCTGTTTTCTCCCTCCTCTCTCCTCCTTTCTGTCTCTTCTGTTTTCTTACCACTTTGTTAATCAGAAATGGGATCTTCCTTTCGGTATACGCATAAAAGAGTTTGAGCATATCGGCCCTTAGAGCATGGCTTTCATCTACAATTTCAACGGTTCCATTCACTTCGAAGCAGCAGCTATGGTTCCACAATTTCGTCGTTTCATGGTGTGGCGGTTGCTTTTCACTTTGATTCACAGGTTGTGGCCGATGGGAGGCGTAGATGGTAGATCTGCTCAAGCTATGTGCCATGGGGTGCCTTGGCTTTTAATCTATTCACATTCGGTGGTTACATTATGAGCGTTTCCATGCTTGATCTATGCTCCGAAGCTTCTTCATTAATTGGTTCCTCCGGTGCCCCAAAAAACGGGTTGAGTAAAACAAGCCCGGACAGAGAAAGAGACCCACGAACAAGAACGAACTTGATCTGTACATCAATCCAATACAATCCAATTTTGATCCAATTGTGCTGGTGATGGCGGTTGTTTTGCTGTTCGGGTTTTTTGGAGTTGCTTTTCTCGTGCTGGAATCGGCTGCAATTTGCTCCTCTTCCCTTTCTGAAGAGAAACGAGAGAGAGAGAATTAATAAGAGAAGGAGAGAGAAAGAGAAAAAATGATTAGAGAGAGGAGAGAGAAATGAAAGAATGTCGTGACATTAATGAGAGAAAGGAGAGAGAAAGAGAAAAAAGGTAAAAAAAAATTTGAGAGAAAGGAGAGAGAGAAAGAGAAAAAAAATGTCAGAGCATTTATGAGAGAAAGGAGAGAGAAAGAGAAAAAAAAGTCAGAAAACTTGTCCGCTACATAATGTAGCGGATGGGATCTTTTTAAGTTGGAGGGTATTTTTGTCAAAAAATCGTCCGCTACATAATATAGCGGACGGACTTAAAACAAACGTAAAAAAAGATCTGGACCGTCCATCTTTCGGGATGGACGGCCAGATCGCGCTAGCAACTTGTCCTATTTTGCTACCGCTATCAATGGATCAGCTCCCATATATATATATATATATATATATATATATATATATATATATATATATATATATATATATATATATATATATATATATATATATATATAGGGGACCGATCCACACCCACCGGTGGAGAAATAACAATTTCTCCACCGAACCGCAGGTACGACCAGCGGTTGGCCACGTGGGCCAAAAAAGGACGAAAAGGGACAAAAAAAGGACGAAAATACTATGAGAAATTCATGAAAATATCACGAGAAAATGAAAAACTCGTGAGAAAATGGTGGCAATAATGCCCAACCGCAACTCCTACATGCGGTTGGCATTATTGCCTTCCGTGACCCCACCCCCCACCCGTCACCCCCCTTGCCCCCCACCCCCTTGCCCCCCACCCCGTGGCCCCCACCCTATGTCCTTTTCCCCCACCCGTGAACCCCCCTTCCCCCACCCGTGAACCCCCTCTTCCCCCACGTGTCATTACCACCCTACCCCCCACCCCCACGTGTCATTCCCCCCTCCCCCTCCCTGCTGTTCACTCACGGTTCTTCTCTTCCTCTCTCACTTTTCTCTCTATAAAATCCCTCCTCCCCGAATCATTTCTTCCACCCTCCTCATTCTCCCTATCTCACCTACATACAAACAAAAAAAATTTACGCTAGAAGATCGGTGGATAACCGCTAGAAGATCGGTGGATTTTTCTTGAAATATATCAAGTTAAAACAAGTAAGTATTTTTCAATTTGTTCTTACCAATTGATTGTTTAAATTGTGTTACGCTTAAGTTGTTCTTACAATAGTCTAAAATTCGTGTTTAGGGCGTCAAAGGGCGTCAAAATTACGTTTTGACAAATCGGGGTATTACATTCGAAAAATTCCAAAATAGCGATTTTTTAGGGCGTCAGAAATAGAATTTTTCACGAATTTATAAAAAATAGCTAGAGCTAGATTTTGCCAAAGTACGAAATAAAGACCCTAGTTATTTTCAAAAGATCTGTATCAGGTAAAAATTTCAGATTTTTCCAAAGACTGGAAAGGGGTTAACTGATACACGCAACCTTGTAACTTTGCAGTGTAATTTAAAATATCAAGCCAGCGCGATTTCGCGCAAAACTTTTATGAGAACCCTAGGGTGTTGGGAAGTTCCATTCCCCAGGAATTCGGGCCATTCCGAAGCCGTTAGCTAATTTTTTGGCCGAACGGGCTTTTAAGCGCTCGATCCGGACACCGGTTCGGGATTTTTAGGCGAAAAATCCGTAAAATACTTTTTAGATCAAGAATGAACTCAGGAAGCTTAAAATAGCATTTTAAAGCACTTTTGATATTTTCTGAAGCCAGGGGGTATTTTGGTAATTTGCCACCCCGAGAGGGGTATTTTGGTAATTTTCCCGAAAAAATTTTCCAACGGACTTTTAAGTCCAGAAATGTAAGTAAAACGCCTGAAATGTTGTTTTGCAGCTGATTGCGGGGCGTAATTGTCGCTAAAGGTGAAAACTTAATTAGACAGTTTTTTTACGAATTTATAAAAAATAGCTAGAGCTAGATTTTGCCAAAATACAAAACAGAGACCCTAGTTATTTTCAAAAGATCTGTATCAGGTTAAAATTTCAGATTTTTTCAAAGACTAGAAAGGGGTTAACTGATACGCGCAACCTTGTAACTTTGCAGTGTAATTTAAAATATCAAGACAGCACAATTTCGTGCGAAACTTTTATGAGAACCCTAGGGTGTTGGGAAGTTCCATTCCCCAGGAATTCGGGCCATTCCGAAGTCGTTAGCTAATTTTTTGGCCGAACGGGCTTTTAAGCGCTCGATCCGGACACCGGTTCGGGATTTTTAGGCGAAAAATCCGTAAAATACTTTTTAAATCAAGAATGAACTCAGGAAGCTTAAAATAGCGTTTTAAAGCAATTTTGATATTTTCTGAAGCCAGGGGGCATTTTGGTAATTTGCCCCCCCGCGAGGGGTGTTTTGGTAATTTTCCCGAAAAAAAGTTTTTCAGTCCAGAAATGTAAGTAAAACACCTGAAAGGTTGTTTTGAAGCTGGTTTGATGGGCGTTAGGGTGACAATGAACCCCCGGGGGCTATTTTGCTAATTTTACGTTACACAAATTTGTGCTTAAAATAACTTTTAGTTCAGGAAAGGGTGTGAGACACCTGAAAAGTTATTTTAAAGAGTGAATTCAGGAAGCTTAAAATCCCATTTCAAAGCACTTTTCAGATTTTTTTTGTCAGGGGGCATTTTGGTAATTCGCATCCCCGATAGGGGTATTTTCGTAAATTTGCAGCGTTAAGTTTTTCAAAGGATTTCTTAGTCCAGAAATGTAAGCAAAGCACCTGAAAGGTTGTTTTGAAGCTGATTTGGGGCGTTAGGGTGATAATGAACCCCCGGAGGCATTTCGGTAATTTGCCGCTCATCGGGGGCTATTTTGCTAATTTTACATTATACCAAATTTCCCGAAAGACGGTGGTTTAAATAAATTTTATTCTTCTTTTATTTAAATCTATGACTTGTTGAGAATGATATAATTTTTATTTTTTAGATTCCAGTATAAATATGGATGCAACTGGAGGAAATAATTTTTGTGAAGGTTCTGATCCACCTTACGTTGGTCAAGTTTTTCAAGCACTGGACGAAGTTGAAGCATACTATAGAGCATATTCGAAAACGATAGGTTTCGGTATTAGAACTAAGACGACTAGAAAACGGGCGAATACAGATCAAATTTGTGCAAGACTATTTGAGTGTCATAGAGGAGCACCGCATGTAACTCCGGTCGTTCGGATCAGTGACGAAGGGACAACAAGACAAAGAAAACGGGACACATTTCCGGGTACCGGCTGCAAGGCCCATGTGTATGCAGTACACCGAAAAAATGAAAACCATTGGGTTGTCACAGGAGTGGAGTTGAGCCATAATCATCAGTTGATGACCCCCAGTAAGATTGGTCAAATTCATCAACACCGAGAAATAAGCGCGGCACACAGACAACTAATTTTTACAATGGCCGAGGCTAAAATTCCACCTTCTAAGATGATGGGGGTTTTCTCAAGCCAGGCTGGGGGGATTGACAAGTTGAGTTTCAACGAAGTAGACCTTCGAAATGAACTTCGTGCTCAGAGGAGAGAGTCTTTCGGTAAGAGTGATTCTCAAACTACACTTGATCTCTTCAGGTCCCTTCAGAGTGAGAATTCTGGATTTTTTTACAGTCTCCAACTGGATGATGAGAACCGCATTAGTACTATATTTTGGGCGGACCCCCGTTCTAGAGCTGCTTACCAAAATTTTGGGGATGTTGTGACGTTTGACACCACATACCGCACCAATAAGTACTCTATGCCTTTTGCTCCGTTCACCGGGGTGAACCACCACTATCAGTCAATCTCGTTTGGCTTTGCCCTGCTTAGGGATGAGACGGAGGAGTCATTTACGTGGTTATTTGAAACGTGGCTTCAAGCAATGTATCATATTCCTCCAAAGACCATCATCACCGACCAAGATCTGGCAATGAAAAATGCAATCGCTAAGGTCCTTCCAGATACTCACCATGGCCTGTGCACATGGCACATAAGCAACAAATATCCCGAACGGCTTCACCATGTATATGCAAACCATCCGTCATTCAAGACTGACTTTAATACATGTGTGAAGAAATCGTTGACGGTAGACGTGTTCGAGGAGAGGTGGGCCACGTTAATGGATACTTACTATTTGCACAATCACGAATGGTTACAATCGTTGTATGAGATCAAGACACAGTGGGTCGGTGCCTACACCAAGAATTTTTTTGCAGCCGGAATGACTACGACCTCGAGAAGCGAAGCTATGAATTCATTCTTTGATGGGTACGTAGGCCAGTCTTCAAGTATAGCGGAGTTCGTACTAGAGATGCAGAAAGCCGTTGACAGGCAATTGTACCGTGAGAGAGAAGCCGACGCGGCTACAGTTTGCAAAGAAAGAGCTATACTACTTTATTCACCTTTAGAGGCTCATGCGGCTCAAGTCTATACCAAGGAAATGTTTCGACAGTTTCAAGAGGAACTACTAAAGTCGAATCAATATGGCATGACAAAGTTGCACGAGTATTCCACCAGAGATATCAAGGTTTATGCTTTGACAAATGTGACGAACTTCGCCAATCCGTGCTCTTCGTCGGCTCCGAGGACCAGACGACATTTTACCGTAGCAGTTTGTAAGGACACTGGGTTGGTTAATTGCAACTGTCAACTGTTTGAGCATAAAGGTATACTTTGTCGACACGCGTTGAGGGTTTTGAGCGCCAAGAATGCTAGTGAAATCCCTCCACCGTATATCTTGGAACGGTGGACGAAGGAAGCCAACAGAGTCCACGGTCACATTCCTTACGTGCCCAATGTTTCAGTTGATTTCGAGCAATCTGAGTCGCTGCGATATAATCACCTTTGTAACATCATGCACGGTTTATCAATGGATGCAGCGTCGACATTTGATGGGTACAGGTATCAAGTTGAAGCAGCCGCACGGGATAAGGCTATGCATGCACAGTTTAGGATGGCATTACCAGAAACTGTGGACACTCCGACTACTCGGACAACTCCAGGCGGTAGATTCAATCGAGCCAAACAGCCAGTCATTGACGGCACTGACCTACAACGTGAGGAGGACGACATTTTTGATCCAATTATTTCTCAAACAAAAGGGCGAAAACGAGCAATACGCATGAAGAATCCGATTGAAGAAGCAACGGGTCAAAAAAAATTACGAAAGTGTGCGTTGTGTAATAAGATGACTGATCATGACAAGAGAAACCATTATAAAGTGTTAGGTATCGAACCTGGCAGTATGGTCGAGGAGGACGATGATGAGGAAGAGTGTTAGGGTTAATGTTTCAGTTGTATAAATTGAACTTTTATAATGTTTAAATTTGTGATTTGGTTTGTGCAATCTTTAATTTGTGATTTGATTTGTGGATTATTGATATTTTTGGTAACTCCGTTTTCGGGCACACTTTAGGCCCCATTTGATAGCTTCCGAAAAAAGTTGTAATTTTTTTTGTCACTTTTTTTCGCTCATTGCACTTCAGGCACGCTAGTTAGCCCATTTGTAAGACTTTCGGCGAAAAACGAGACACATTAATTTTTGAGTTTTCCTAGGAAGGGCCTATTCGGGCACACTTTAGGCCCCATTTGATAGCTTCCGAAAAAAGTTGTAATTTTTTTTGTCACTTTTTTTTCGCTCATTGCACTTCAGGCACGCTAGTTAGCCCATTTGTAAGACTTTCGGCGAAAAACGAGACACATTAATTTTTGAGTTTTCCTAGGAAGGGCCTATTCGGGCACACTTTAGGCCCCATTTGATAGCTTCCGAAAAAAGTTGTAATTTTTTTTGTCACTTTTTTTCCGCTCATTGCACTTCAGGCACGCTAGTTAGCCCATTTGTAAGACTTTCGGCGAAAAACGAGACACATTAATTTTTGAGTTTTCCTAGGAAGGGCCTATTCGGGCACACTTTAGGCCGCATTTGATAGCTTCCGAAAAAGTTGTAATTTTTTTTGTCACTTTTTTTTCGCTCATTGCACCTCATGCACGCTAGTTAGCCCATTTCTATGAATTTCGGCGAAAAGCGAGACGCGTAATTTTTTCGAATGCCGTCATATGAAAGGTATATTCGCGCACATTTTAGCGCCAAATTCATAGCATGCGAAAAATTATGTACATTTCTTTTTGGTACAGTTTTTTGTAACATCACAGCAGCTAGCCACGCACGTCAGGATAATGGTAATGAAGGCGTCTAGCTTCATTCTTTTTCAGCTCCCAGGCTATCCTATACCTAAACGTCAAGGCATCCTTCCTAGTCCACGAGGAGTGTTTGAGCACTTCCGAGCGAGCAATGTAGTCCATGTACTTGAGGACGTAAATCCCGCAATCGTGACCGTTATATTGCTTTGGTCGGTCCTTTATCATCACGACCGTCCAAGGGTCACCCTGTGGCCGTCCGCATGCTAGCGAGAGGACAGTAGTCTGCATCCAACAATAAAAACGAGAATCAAGCCTATGAGACAAGAACAATATACTATGAGCCAAGGTCAAAAAATAAATACTAACCACTAAAGTGATGTACTCGTTGTACATCTGTGCCAGCAGCTGTCCAGGCTCGTCCTCCCTTAGGCTATCGTATATGTGAACCGTTCTGAACGCTGGATGGAGAACTAATAGGAACCAGTGGTTTGCATGATGACAGGGTATCATGATAAGGTTCGCATCAGCAGCGGGACATTGATAGTCTGCGTTCATCATGCCTAACACGTTTCGACCTGGTTTCCACTTACTCCTGCCGCCCCCTCGCCTCCATTCTGTGAATTCTCTCACCGTTAATTCCACAAAATGAGTGGGATACATGTTAAGCTTCAAATATTCAGAACGGTTAAAACGTTGCTCTCTAATCCGGAGCAGTTCTATGTAAGCGTTCATGACAAAATTTGAAAGATCTGTCTCCGGCGCCAACGTTCTGATATCCTCATGACCTAGGAATGTCGCAAGGGGAAAGTCTGCTGAATTGACAGGCTCATGCCCGAAGTAGTGCCGGTCGATCCAAGCCATCTTGTCCGACCTCAATGGCTTCGTCGCTTGTCCTTTGTCCGACCGAAAGCTTGGGCGCGAGGCCTGGATTCCTACTTGGGGAACCTGACTCTGGCACTGAGAGTCGTATGCGTCAGGAGGCAAGCGACTATACGGCTCCCACACCTGACTCTGGGGCTGATAGTCGTACGCGTCAGGAGGAGGGCGACCAGACGGCTCCCACACCTGACTCTGGGGCTGATAGTTGTACGCGTCAGGAAGAGGGCGACCAGACGACTCCCACACCTGACTCTGGGGCTGATAGTCGTACGCTTCAGGACGAGGGCGACTAGACGGCTCCCCTTCGTAACCCCGGTACGCAAGACTAAAGTTTTGAACTTCAGTCTTGTACTTCTCAATGGACCTCTTGAGATTGTCAGGAGCCTGCGCGACAAACCAGTCAAACGACTCCAGCTGCTTGAACACCTCAATGCCCTGGTCAACCTAAAAAACATGCATAGAAAATATGGCTAATCATATTTGACAAATGGTCGATAAGGTGCGCAAATAAATTATCAAACAACACTAGCATGACTTACAATGGCCAATGCCCAGAACTGGTCATAGACCTCACGTGGCGCGTACGATGTCTTCTTCACCTGGGAAGGGCGATTCACCCTCGTGCGCGTCACCCTGAGAAACCACTGTAAGTATTCCTCAGTACTAATGCCGTCGTGCTTCAGCGATACAAGGCTATCATACGTTTCCTGCCAGGTATTCCACTGGTGCACCTCGTCACCCAACAAAATCAAGGCATCAGCCACCTCGAAGTTCGGCCCTCGACCACCCCTGTATGGCCGCATGTCTACAGCGGGTTTTGGTATCCCTTGTGGACAGCCAGCTTGCTTCATAGCTCGATCGGGCATCTGAAACTCACATTCTTCGAAGTGAATGAGCGGCACCCGAACCAAACCTGCCAGCACGTACGACACCGGAAGTTGCCAACACCACTCATCCAACAGATGCATCACCTTGCCATATGGCTGCCACGTCACCTGGGATGCATCTAGTATCTCTAGTTCCCCCCGATAGAACTTTAGATGGTGGTGAGGGTCTACCCGTCTCCACCTCCGGTTGGTCGTAGGCCCCCAGGCCCACACCCTAGGCCACGTCTCATCGGAATCTACCAACGGTTGTGGACGACCCATGGGTAGCCTCTCGTAAGACCAAACCTGTGAATGCAAACATTATATGGAATTAGTAATTAATCCCGAATATATTGACTAAGGATCCTACCAAGAAAATAAATGCTCATACCTGTAATAGAGTCAGGCAGGCGGCAATGGACTTGGCACCGTTTCTCGTAGCCTTATGCAGTGCTCGATATAGGTGCGCAAGGACAGCTGAACCCCACGAATAGGAGTATACCTCCTCAAGATCCTCCAAGAACACCATATACTTCGGATGCACCGTGTTTTTCGAATGCGTCGGAAGTAATATAGCTCCAATAATATACAGAAGGAATGCCTTCGTATACGTCACGAAATCTTGAGGAGTGTATTCATCCGGTAGCACGCCGTACTGCTCTCTCAGCCATTTAAGCTTGACGCCGTTTGTTGTAAGCGCTGCCCTTGGAATTCCCGGAAAATACTGCATAGCCATATTCGCTATGGATGCAGACGGCACGTTCAAAGTAACGGGTCTGCCGTGACATGGGATTCCAAGTATAAATCCGACGTCCTCTAACGTAACAGTCATTTCACCAAACCGGAAGTGAAATGAGTTCGTCTCGCTCCTCCATCGTTCAACTAGAGCGGATATAAGGCAATCGTCGTGTCGAGACCATTTCCCGGGATCGGTGAACAGGGTTAAATTTTGACGGTGTAATAGCTGTATTTGTTCCTCGTTTAGTACCCACTCTTCAAGGTGCCTTGTGCTTTGAATTGTTTCCAAAACACCCCTATCGACACCGTCAAATACGTGCCTCGCGACGTGGTCATCGTCATCGTATAGGATTGATGTATCATGAGGTCCAGAGCTGAAATTCATACCTTTAAGAACAAAATATAATTATAAACCAACTTAGCGTCCATAATATCCATAATATTTACATTCCAAAACTATAACTGGATCTTTAACCTAGCTTACCAACACATTAGCAATAGTCATTATTTCAATGTATTAAAACAAATCCTCAATTCCCACCACTCCGAACGCTTAATTACGCTAGTTCCCACTGAATTTAGCGCCAACGTGGTTATATAGCAATATATAGCCCGATGGCCCCTACACCCCCAACACCTCAAAACCGCTTTAAAGTCAAGTTTTTAAATGTATTACGTCAATTATATACCAAATATATCAGGAAAAATTTTAAAGGGGGAAAGTTACCAAAACACCCGCTACTTATGCAAAATATCCCCTGGCAGTCATCGCCGGTGCGTCACAAGGTTCAGAACATCTGGAACAAAATAAGTTTTCGGGTGTCTCACACCCTTTCCTGAACTAAAAGTTATTTTAAGGTATGAATTTTAAGCTGGATCCTTCCTAGCAAAATAGCCCCCGATCAGCGGCAAATTACCGAAATGCCCCTGAGCGTTCACTATCACCCCAACGCCCCCGAACCAGCTTCAAAACAACATTTCAGGTGGTTTACTTACATTTCTGGACTAAAAAGTCGTTTGAAAAACTTGGCACGGGAAAATTACCAAAACACCCCTTGGCGCGGGAAAATTACCAAAACACCCCTACGCGCGCCACGTCAGCTTCAAAACAACATTTCAGGTTTTGTAATTACATTTCTGGACTAAAAAGTCCGTCAAAAAACTTAGCACTGTAAAATTACCGAAATACCCCTCTCGGGGCGGCGAATTACCGAAATGCCCCCTGGCATAAAAAAATATCAAAAGTGCTTCGAAATGCTACTTGAGGCTTCCTGAATTCATTCTTGACATAAAAAGTATTTTACGGAGGTTTCGCCCAAAAATCGCGAACCGGTGTCCGGATCAAGCGCTTAAAGGGCCGTTCGGCCAAAAAAATAGGTAACGGCTTCGGAATGGCCCGAATTCCTGGGGAATGGAACTTCCCAACATCCTAGGATTCTCATAAAAGTTTCGCGCGAAATCGCGCTAGCTTGATATTTTAAAATACACTGCAGAGTTACAAGGTTCCCCGTATCAGTTAACCCCTTTCCAGTCTTTGGAAAAATCTGAAATTTTTACCTGAGACAGATCCTTTAAGAATAACTAGGGTCTCTTTTTTGTATTTTGGCAAAATCTAGCTCTAGCTATTTTTTATAAATTCGTGAAAAACTGTCTATATTTGGCGCCCTAAAAAATCGCTGTTTTGGAATCTATAAATGTAATACGCTGATTTGTATAAACCTAACATTGAATTATAAGGAAATT
>JAVXUP010004159.1:0-39874 GCA_033070095.1 Escallonia herrerae | reverse complement strand
AGAAAAAGTTTTAGTTGACGAGGGGTGTGTGAATGTGTGGAAGGGAGAATATGGAAACCACCTAAATGTCCCATGTTATGGTATGTCCAATTAACCTGGCCACTGGCTCATAAAGAACAAAACAGAATATTACGAAGTACTTACATCGTTCAAAAATGATCACAGCAAGATGAGATAAGAAGAAATGACAATGGAAGTCAACAACACGTTGTAAGAACAACTCAAACAACTTGCAGAGTCGGTGTAATTATTAAGAGAAAAGGATCTGATTTAACTATTGCCCTCGTCCAGCCACCAACGAGAACATTTTTTGGTTTCATAGAGAACGAAGCTGTGTACCAAGAGGTTTCAGCAATTGAAGATGCTTGCACGGATAAGAAAGAGTATTCTCTAACCTGAACCTGAGTCCATTACTTGCTTCATTCTTGTAATTCATCTCCTGCAGTCAATGTGATACCTGTATTCAATTTAAAGCACTAAGAGTATGCCTTGCAATGTGTGTGTGTGTGTGAGAGAGAGAGAGAGAGAGAGAGATTTGAAATACTCTGACCAATTTTATACTACTGAGGATCTAAACTCTTGGCCAACTACATATACTTCTTTCAGCAGCATCAATAATACAGATCAATAATCTGTACAATATCTGCAGTCTCTTTTATTGTATTATTATAGAAGCAGCTGTCACATCCTTAAGTACAGCTGCACATCTACTAAAGCTTCTTTTATTGTAAATCTGCCTTAAATGGATAACATGTGATGCCAAGGAAGTGGGTTTGCAGTCGACGTGGAGGCGCCACAAGGAATGCAGTCTGAGTCAGATACCAAGTAGGGAGATGTGGGACACAGTAAGGATGGAGTAAGGGCAAAGACCAAGGGCTTCCCAGACAGAGCCTAAGGGTGACAGTGTCGTGAAGGGCGATGGCGCTGGATGAATACACGACGACAGTCACAGTCCGATACTTGTCCAGAATCAAGGTCCTGTATGCTTTTCTCTCTAGAATTCTAGAGTGAGAAAAATGTCAAGAATGAAGTCCTCCGTAATGAATTCTCAAGACCTCTATGTTATAGAGGTTAAGATGATGATGTCATCACATGACACGTGGCGCTCCCTTGGAGTGACACATCACCGAGGGGTCCACAGCTGCCGGTGCTCCATGGACTGTCGAATCGCATATTCACCCGCTCTGCCCCGTACAGTGTTGCTGTCTGTCTGGAAAAACTGGCTCTCACAGTGTCGGTGTGGCCAGAGAACCCCCTTGATCTAGCCACAAATCCAAGCCCTTGCAGAGTTCCACAGGCCTGGCAACGGTGGGGAAGACCCGACGCCCAACTGCCAGGCGGACTAGGCGTGATGCCCTTCGAAGACCTGCTCCCGTCTCGGAGTGACCCGGGGGTCATAGTCCCTAGGGGTGCTGACGCAAGCCCCCAGTGCCTGAGCACGTAGGCAAGTCACGAAGACACCCTGGCGGAGATAGTGTCCCGGAAGAGTCACATATCCTGCTGGTGAGTCCTTATGCCAGAGCACTCGGAGCGAGTCAAGGTAGCATCCTGGAGGAGCCGTCTACCCAACGGGCCGAGGAAGCATCCCGGAGAAGCCGTCTACCGGAAGGGGAGTTGAAAAGCTCCCTGGCGGAGATAGTGTCCCGGAGGAGTCGCTTATCCCCGCGAGTGAGTCCTTGTGTCAGAGCACTCGAAGCGGGTCAAGGTAGCATCCCGAAGGAGCCGTCTACCCGATGGGCTGAGGTAGCATCCCAGAGGAGCCGTCTACCTGGCGGAAGGAGAGTCTTCATGCCGGAGCACTTAGAGCTCCCTGGTGGAGATAATGCTCCAGAGGAGTCGCTTATGCCCGCTAGATGCTGCACACTCCGGAGAGTAGGTCGAAGCATGTTCCACGACCAAGGCGAGGTGCGCATGATGTGGTGAAAGGATGGACCAACGTAAGGTGTGTGGTAGTGTGACAGAGAGCCAGGGGCACGACTGTATCAGCGGTGAGGCGCATGGACGCGGCAGAGTGTGTATGGTGCTGGGGGCATGCTAGTGTGGCAGAGAGCCATGGGTCACAACTGTATCAGCAGCGCGACGCATGGGCACGGCGGAGTGTGTATGGTGACGGCTCGCGGGTGTCGGCGAGGGGAGTCGCGGAGACTACGCGTGGGCGTGGGCGATGGGGGTCTCGTAGAGACGGTGCCCGGGAGACTGGTGAATCGGAGAAGGCACCTGGGCGACGAGGGTCGCGGAGACGGCACCTGGGCGGCGGGAGTCGCGAAGACGGTGCGCGAGCACAGGCGACGGGCGTTGTGGAGACGGCTCCCGGGCGTGGGTGAGAGCGACAGGCGTCGCGCAGTCGTCGTACAGACACGGGCAACGGGGGTAGGGCGACGGGTGACAAGCGTCGCGAAGTCGGCGGGTAGACGCGGGCGATGGGTGTTGTGGACGATGCATGGTCCCTTGAAGAGAAGTGAAGGTGCTAAGAGGGAAAGGCCAAGGCCAACCCCAAGGGGAAGGTTGGGCAAGTGCCATGGCGCACCAACGGGCAACGTGCAACATGCGACGGTCGAAGCATGATGAGGCGTGGCCCAAAATGAATTTTTTAGTGACGAAGTAATGAAGAAAAAGTGAGAAGTGCACGTGACTTGAGCGTGCATGTTTTGACCGGTTGGAAGCGTTGAATATTGACTGTTGCCTAAGCCGATGTGTTGCGCAAAAATGGGACCCTCAGTGGGCCTTTGGGTGCGACCAGAGTAGGTTGCAAACAAAGAACATGTAATCAGCTACATTCTTGAGTTGTAAAGCCTTGAGGAAGTCTACAAGAAGAAACTAGAGCTAGCATCAGAGGTGTTATACCCCGAGTCAATTGTTGAATTATGAATTTGGCTTACATAAAAAGCAAGTTTGCATTAGTGGAGACTGGGCAGATGCCAAGGCTCGAGTGAGCTTAGGCGGGGAAGTAGGCAGTGGGCTCAACAACAAGTTCAAGTTGTGTAACTCGGAATGGGTCTGGTAATGAAGAAAGGACACAAAAGTATGTGTTTTAACAAAAAACTATAACAAATAATACACAATGCTGGTGGAAGGATATTATGCAGGCATCCTAAGCCTGTTGCAATCAGAGCTCTGCTGGACAAACTATTTACCTACCCGAAAAAGACTTGATGCCCATTCGTCAACAACTGCCTGCAAAATGAGGGTTATACCTGTTATTATTTTAAAAAATCTATCAGAAGGAAACGGAAAGTTAATTCATGTACTTTACTGGGACCTCATGTGCTTCATTACTTAGATCCCAGTTAGCCAGTTTGACAAATCTAATTAGGGGAGCACACAGGAAGAATCATGGAGGGGCCAAAGATTACAAAATCTTCACAGTGGGAGTACTAGGATCACAAAAAAACCCTTCTTCCTTCTTTTTTGTAGTTAAGAAGGGGTGGGGGGTGGGGTGGAGGGAGGAAAGGCATAAAACAAAGGTCTCTATAAGAAATTTGAGGGGATCTTAAAACCATCCCTGTTCTGCCCCTTGATGCAGAAATATCGTTCTTAGTGCCAGCCATTAGTAATATTAAAGCATTATTTAACCCCATTCAAATAGTAATGCTTATTTTTCTTTTCTAAGTAAGTTACTTATTGAAATCTACCTGAAGATCAGTATTAAATTTGCCAGCTCTCCTAATCAGTCCTGCAAGATAACGCAAGATTAATATGTCCAAGGAAATTGCAGCTTGTACTCCAGGCCTCTGCACTTTGACAGCAACAACCTGTCCACCAGACCTGAGCCTAGCCTGATAGACCTATTATAGAATAGAACAAATATATGACTTGGGTTAATTCTAAAGTTGACACCAATATTTACAAATATTTAAATGGAAACTCCCAAACTGAGAGGAATCAGAACTACATGACAATTACTGACCTGCCCGAGGGATGCTGCTGCCACGGGGTACGGTGATATCTCGGAGAAAAGCTCTTCTATTGGCAAACCAAGTTCCTTTTCTATTGTATTGAAAGCTTCTTCAGTGGAAAATGGTGCTATTCTATCTTGCAATAGTGAGAGCTCGTCCAGATATGAAGGAGGTATTAAATCCTAAAGGGAGATACGTTCATTATAGTATAGTTACAGCAAAGGGTACAAGTACTATATCTATATGCATTTCAAGACTTCCACGCCATGGCGTAAAATAGTTCATCCAGGTAAGCAAGAAAGGAGAAGAGGATTTCCAGCTTGGCCTCATATTATGGAAGTTTGCAATGAAGATATAGCTTCACTTAGGCCTCCTTGTTGATAACGAGTATAAGCTAAAAGTTTCCTTGATTCATGTTTGAGCTTGCCACTGCCTACACGTGCCTGCCAAGTAATAGAGTTATGCTGCCTAATCCACAAGTGAATGGGTCATCGCCAGGAGGGGAGCTGTGATTAGGTGGTGTGTGGGGGGTGGGGGTTTTGAGGGATTGGGGGGTGGGAGGTGTTCACTCATCATTGAACCCTTGTTAATGTATGTGCCATATTGTGATCGTTGTCATTATATTTATGGAGCGTATCCATGACTTACAAAGATGTTGTATCTAGACACAACCAAATAATTCTAGACACAACCAAGATGTTGTATCTGGTGAAACATATGTTACTATTTATGCAGACCTCGTCCCGGTACCGGTGAAGTACATGAGGGAGGCACTAAATGGTAACAGGTCGGCCCTCAAACCAGAACAAACATCACGGCTTGTACAAATTTGGATTTTTGCACTAACTTCTTCGGATTTTATGAGCAGGATATGCTTTGTTCTGCAAATGAAGTAAAAAGGGAGTTCGTTGGGGCAGTTCACTCCTGTCTTAGAAGAAAAACCTCCTTCTCCTTGGAAGGCCACCTAATTGATTAGCCCCTTACACCGGATGTTTCACTTGGGAGGTGGCTTAGAGTGCAGTTTTGATAGGAACAAGCTGAGGAGAAGCAATATGTGTTTTATTTTTTTTATTTTTACGCTGATAGTTTCATGTGCGGGGCAGATAAGTAGAGAATGGATATCCTTTTCGTCATTATTTGCTAGCTGGAGCCGTTTGGGACTTGGCACCTACGACCTTCTGCAGTGTTGAGTCTGTGTAAGAGAAGGAGGAAGAAAATTTCTTAGGGATGTGATGCCTTAGTGCATTTTGAATGGTTGGAGCTTCCACGGTTCTTGAAAACTATAAATTTTTGGCTCATCAAATTTTGTACAGGCTCTGAAGAAGCTGCTTATGGCTTTTCAGTTGTTCTGCTAGATAAATGGATAAATTATATGTGCATTGTTCGTGTACAGTGCCCCAAATTTGTTTTTTAAACCAAATTTGCTTGTAAATAGAAAAGAAAAAAAGAAGAGCTAAATGAAATGTCAATTTCTGCCAGATCCTACATAAATTAGTCGCTAACCCAAAGGAGCTCCAAGAAAATGAAAAAGAAACTGAAGGAGTTTGAGGCCCTCTGATAAAGGCAGGCAGCAAAGCCATAAGGGCCCCTTCATCGTGGCAGCACTTCACGCCATTATATTTTGCCCATGCAACAGTTAGATTTCCATGGACAGCCATGTCATAGTAAGTAGTATTTAATTAAGTCATCTAAGATCAACACTACATTTAGAGATGGTCATGTCAAAATAACTTCCACGACTTCTCGAGTTAGCACTGCTCTTTACCAATACTCTCATTAGATAGTAGTACCATAAATATCCATCCATCTAGGTAACTCGCTTCATCTTGGACCTAGAAAAACCATTACTATAGTCCATTCATGGAAGTCAGCCTTAAGCTTCATCGGGAGTGAAGCTTAAGGCTGAGACCTCTACACCAGCAAGCGAAAGAAATAAGGTTCAAGCAAACATGCATCATAGAACAGATCAACACCTTGAAAACAGAAAGCATGTAGCAGAAAGTGGAAGTCGATGTGAAACTAGTTAAAGAAAACTATTAACTTACAGGCCGAGATGAGATAGCTTGTGCTATTTTAATATATGCCTGGAAATCAGAAAAGAAAAAAAAAATGTTAATCAACAAAGATAAACAATGAAACAGGTATGACAAGCCATGGTTTTAGAACCAGTGAGATGATCTTAACAATGCACTTCCTCAGACAAAGTACGTCAGAGTCAACAACATATTGAAGATTTCCTCCATTATTGAGAGAGTAAAATGACGTAAACAGACTTGAAATCATTGTGAAGCCCCAGCACCAGTCACATGCTGTGCAGTTTTAGCTTAATTGAGTTAAATGTTCTAAATGATATAAGGAGATCCAAGTGATCTTCACACTATGTTATACTTAATTGCACAACATATGACCCCTCATAAAACGTAAAATCAAGCATGAATAAGAAAGACCAAAATTGTTTCTGGGAAAAGCATGAATGAACAATGCAACAGCTCCATTCTTTTTTGGTACAGATCAATGTAACAGCTCTAATGTATCAGCTCTAGTGCTACATAAAGACTTGCTCGAGATGAATTCACAGTTGACAATATAAACTACGTACCGGCCCGAGTTGCACCAGTATATCCCGCAACTCTGCAGCTCTAACCTGAGCAAGTGAAACAGAAAGTAAAGCAGTTGTACGCATCTTTGCATTGGTATACATCATCGAGGATAGTTTTAACACCTTACGTCATGACCCTGTTCCACACTTTTGGCATCGCCAGCCAAACATGTCATGGAACAACTATGTCATACCAAATCTACCCTTACACTTATTCTCCAACCATGAATGTCCAACAACATGAAAATCCTAAAACATCTCAAATAGACCTGTGGCATCAAAACTATGAAACCGTGGAGTACGATTAAGCACGCAAATCTCTCACAGTGTCCAGCTTTCCGCTTTAAAATGACATTGTCAAAAGGGCAAATGTTATTTTTACTTCTTTGTATGCTTTGTCACGACCTTTTTGCCCTTAAAATACTTAAAAATTACCATATTCGATCTTTTAACCATAAACAAGGATGTGAATGAGCCTGATAGGAGTAGTAATAGTCTCTCCCTTCTAGAATTGGTTTGACAACCGCGCTTATTGTCGTCTAAAAAGTTAAAGCGACAGAAGCGGAGCATGAGAATCGGTTCTTTCTGTAAAATAGATAGTTTTCAGGTATAATGCAAAGTCATGTGGTCGCGGAATCTGACCTCGAACATCAGGTCAGAGCGCTCCCTAACTTTGTCGAGGTATCTCAGGGCGAACCATCTGCCGAATGTGGTGCCGATTTGGAACAGCCGGCGAAGGACGATTAGTGGCTTCTTTCTGTACACAGACGCAATCTTAGAGATGTCGTACTCGGTGGGAGACTCCGCCTCCGAAGCGCCGAGCTCGAAGAGGTAGCCGGAGTACTTCGTGAATGCGTCCACCTCGCGGCCGGCGGCGGAGGGCGTCGGAAGGTTTACTAATCGGCGGCGAGGAGAGGTCGCCGGGGCGAGGCGGAAGTGGCGGTCGCGGCGGTTGGAACGGGAGGTGACGGGAAACGGCGGCGGCAGTGGCGCGAGTGCCATTTGGATTGTGGCCGTTACTAGCGGTTGCGAAGCGATGCTGAGTACTATGTGCTTTATATGGGCCAAAAGATTTTATTATCCTCTTTTTTCCAGTTTCTTAAGATTTGGATAATATGAAGAATGGAAAGTAGCAAAATATATAGGGAAAGTGACGGGAGTGATTTATCTGAATTTAGATTATTCTAAAGTTGTGGTTTCATCAAGTTGGGCACGATTCGCATGACATGTCTGATTTATCTGAATTTATGGAATGTAGATCATTCTAAACTTGTTGTTTGTCAAGTTAGGTACGATTTTACATGACATCTCTGTTTACCGCAATTTTCTCGTCCTTTTGAGCCCCATCGTAAATGAACTCTTTTTTTGTTTCTGCCTTTTTTGAGTCGCAAGGAAACTTTAATGGACACGATACTCCTTTCATCCAAAATTAGGTGAGAGTTAGTCTAACACTCACATTTTATGATATTTTTATTTATTGAATGATTATCATATTTTATTGTTAATTAAGTTCATTACTATTATTATAAGTTTGGGTCTAATAATATACAAAGACCATGATGCACTTAAGTCCAATCCAATTTGAGTCCAGTCTAATCAGCAATTCGGTCCATTAGGTTTAACCTACTTTAGAGTTCTTTACCTCTATAAAAAGGATTATTTGCCTGATTAGAAGGTGGAGGAAAACCCTAGAAGAATAAAGGTCAGGGCATATCGAATTCCCGTATTAAGCACAACCCTAAACATTAATCAGTCATACTGCTCATACAATACCCGATTTGGGTGATTCAAAAGTCTAAATTGTATATATTTGTTCCAAAGGAATGAGGTTCGTTGCTACGTGGAGGTGCCACAAAGGATGTAGTCTGAGTCAGCTTCTAGGTAGGCGAAGTGGGAGACAACAAGGATGGAGTAAGGGCTGAGAGCAAGGCTCCCCCAGACAAGTCGCGAGGGCTGGCAACGCCACGCAGGCAGGGCGACGACAAATAGGGCCGGCGATCGACAGTCCGAGTCAAGGGTGCAGCGTCAAGGGTCCGATGTCAGAAGTCCAAATGTGTTTCTCTCACTAGAATTCTAGAGAGAATGGCTTTTTAGAAAGAGAAAGTGAAAATGCCAAATGAGAGAAAAGATCCTTGTATAAGCTCCAAAGTCCACTATTTATAGGCAAAAATGTGCATGTGTCATAAGTTGACATATCAGCGATGACTTTAAGGTTGTGAGTCCATCCTGCTGCGAGGGCCGGAGCCCCTCGGTGATTGTGTCGGCGATGACTTTAAGTTTGTGGGCCCATCCCGCTGTGAGGACCGGAGCCCCCGGTGATTGTGCCGGCAATGGCTTTAAGGTTGTGAGCCCATCCCGCTGCGAGGGTCGGAGCCCTTCTGGAAGCATGTAACATGATTGTGGCGCTTGGGCGCGGTGCCTACATAATGAGGCAATACTTGGTGCCGTGGGCACATGTTGTGGAAGTAGCGCACGGGCGCAGCGATGAACGTCGAGGAGCAATACGTGGTGCCGGAGCCACGCAACATGAAAAAGGGCCCACAGGCGCCGCGACGAACGTCGCAGAGCAATACTCGAAACAATACTTGGTGCGGGGGGCACGTATCATGATTATGGTGCATTGGCGTGGCGACGAACGTCGAGGAGAAATACTTGGTGCCGGGGCATGTATCATGACGATGGTGCACGGGAGCGGCGACGAACGTCACGGAGAATATATAGATGATAGTATGCGGCCATCATGATGACTGCACACGGCCGGTGACAACCGTCATGTGACCATTGGTGTAATATCCCACATCGGTTGTGGGAGAGTTTGCGATTAGCCTTATAAGACCCTGCCTATGAACTCATAAGTACCTAATTGGCTAGCCCTTTTGGGGAGGCAATGCCCTGTGGTGGGGCCGTGGACCGGTCGTTACAGATGGTATCAGAGCTGACTCTCAAAAACTCAGACTGGGCTATCCAGTCGGGTTGCCGATGGTTGGGGAAACGAAGGCAAGCCCGGGTATATCCCACATTAAGAGGATGGTTGGGGCAATGAAGGGTGAGCTGGGTATATCCCACATTGGCTAGAGAGAAAGATTTTGGGCTATGTGTGATTGAGCCTTAGCGAGGACGCTAAGGAATAAGGTGGGGAGATTGTAATATCCCACATCGGTTGTGGGAGAGTTTGCGATTAGCCTTATAAGACCCTGCCTATGAACTCATAAGTACCTAATTGGCTAACCCTTTTGAGGGAGGCAATGCCCTGTGGTGGGGCCGTGGACGGGGTCGTTACAATTGGTGTTGAGGGAGCATTGTAGAAAGCGTTGAGCGAGCGCCGACGACGAGGGTAGCAAAGACGGAGCGCAGGCGACGGGAGTCGCGAAGTTGGAGGGCGGGCGATGGGAGTAGCAGAGCTATCGAGGGGACACGGACGACGAAGGTCGCGGAGATGGCGCGCGGCGGTGAGTGACTGAGAGCGACAGTTATCGTGGCGGCGAGGGATGGTCATTGTGACTACGGCGCGCAACTGTGAGGGGACGGTTGTCGGTCGTCAAGGTAGGTGGCCGACCCCATAGGGTGGCTGACCCATCCAAGGTGGCCGACCCCCTTAAGGGGGAAGGCACATCAAGGTTGCTTCTCAAAGGGAAAATGCACGTGACTTGATTATGTGACGCTTTGACCGGCCTGTGAGCGTTGAAAAGTTGACCGTTGAATGTGCCGACATGTCATGCGAATTGGGACCCCCAGTGGGCCTATAGGTGTAGCCAAGATAGGGTGGGAACAATATTTCAAAAGCTACAACTTCACAAAGAAGTCAAATCCATTAGAGATCGTCTTCAGGCTCAAAGTTATATTTTTTCAGTTTGTAGATTCCCTTTCTAAGGTTTTCCTTGTCTGACTTGCTCATATGATGTCTAATTTAAGTTATTCAAGAGCCTAAATCATATATTGTTTTTAGAGCTATAATTTTGTACAAGAAGTCGAATCCATTTAAGGTCGTCTTTAGATCCAAATTAAAAATTTTACTAAAATCGGATAGATTTTCTTTCTAGGTTTTTGACTAATCCTAACTTGCTCATGTGTTATCCGATTTAGGCGATTCAAAAGTCTAAATTATATATCTTTTAGAGAGATACAATTTTGTAGAAGAAATCAAATCAGTTTAAGATCGTATTCATGTTCAAATAACAATTTTATAATCCGGTAGATTGTTGTTCTTTATTTTCGACGTTAAGTATCGAACCAACTCATCGGAAAATCTGGACCAAGGTGTGATTCTCTACGGTATTTTTATTTCTAGATCAGCAATATTCTATAATAATTTTTCTATTCCGCGATTACATTTCACTTAATGTATAAAAATCATAAAAAAGAGTCTTTTCATTTTTTGAGTTCGAGTGTAAGACCGAAATGTAAGTCGTCTTCCGTAGGATCAAAATCGAACAACGATGGTTTTGATCTGATTAGTCAAGTCATTCGATCTCTGATGTCGAGTTCAAGTCAATAATATAAAATAAACTTAGGATTTGTTTTATTGCATGTTTATGTGTAAAAATGTTAAAAATTAATAAAAATAAAGTAGAGAAAGAAAGGGTATGGCGGATGTCTAACACCTTCCCGTCGTGTAACTTAGTCCTCGAATTCATTTATTTGTTTCCAATATAGACAAATTAGTTCTTTAGATTTTTTTTTGAGTCATCTATAGATTTTTCTGATTTTTCTTTATTTATTTAAATAAGATGGCGACTCCTAAAATTCTTTAAGAATTATTTTGAGACGGTTCGCTGCAACATGCAAGTATGTGTTTATGCCGAATTATTGGAGTAAGGTATATATTTGTTAAGAAATTGCATATCTTGGTGCCGTACACACTACTGTGCTAAACACTTTTAATTTCTCACCATTCTAATAACACTTTGGTGAGCCAATAATTTCTCACAATTCTAATAAAGCTCTTTTTTGCCATATCATCCAATCAACTAGTTTTTTTTTTCCTTCCTAAATAGAGAAACATTGAAATATTTAAGTGACATTTTCGACAAAGTGATCTTAGCAATGAACAAATACCACCACACTTGATTTTACATGCCTTAACAAAACTGTCAATGAAAGTTGTAGCAAGTATTCTTGATCGCAGAGATGGCATCTAAACATATTCTCAGAATTTGGTAATCTAATTTGATAAGAATACTATTAAAAGTGTATAAAACTTGAGCTTCGCGGTACAATATATGCTACGGATATAGAACTAATGTGTGTAAAACTAATTTATATAGAACTAATCTAATTATATATATATATATATATATATATATATATATATATATATATGAAAGCTGAAATTGAGAGAATATTATCCAGACATCGCTTACTTGGACACTATCTTAATTCGTCATATGTGCTTTCCTATTTCGTACTTACTTTTGTAATAATAATTTGAACTCTCTCTCTTGCTCACGCCCGCGCTCACGCCTGCGCATACAAAATTTGATTTGAATTTTTTCTTTTCATTTGAAATTCAACCAATTATATGGATTTTACATTTCTCTCTCTTTTATGTCAACGTGTCCCACTCGAAAATTTCATTTATATCTTTATAATTCCTAAATTTTGACAAAAGTAATTCTCTATATATTCCTTTTAGACAGGAAAACACAAAATTATGTTAAACTATCATAATCTCCTTCCTTTTATTTCATTACAAATTTTATATATAGTTTACGCTCCCATTTTTTTCAATTATTTATTATATGCTGTTACTCTTTTTCTAAATGATCTTGCGTAATATAACCTCAAAATACAGTTTATTTTTGTTACTATTATCATTACAATTGTTATTAGTTAGAACAGACTATTTTTATTATTCCATACACTATTTTTCATCTTCATTTGTCACTAAATACTAACAATTATTGCTCACGTTTCTTTCTAACTAGAAAAATTATAAGAAAACTCCTTTAAATGGTAAAAAATAAAATTTTAATTATCTTATTATCACAATTGTTATTAGGCATACAAATACGAGATCTCTCAACAAGAATTTTGATAGTTGTTGTTCCAGTTATTCTCGTTTGCAACACACGAGATCAAAATTAGTTATCTAGAATTTTTGTCCAAAGCTACATGTGGGCCCAAGGTCTCAAACCGCTAACTTGAAGTAAGGAACTGGGACCAATCTCGTGCAAAACTCGTACTTGATTTGGGAGAAATTATGTGACCATTTTCACATGACACCTATTATGCAGGGGCTGCACCTTTTTCAATGGCCAGCTCTATCAAGATTATACATCTAACCCAAGTTAATTCTTATACCCTAATTTGAAAAAGCATTCTTGTTCATCAAAGATCCTCTTCTCGAGATAACCACCATCCAATTGTCCTTCAATAAGAGAATGGAGCCGGTCTAGGTTAAGCTTTAGACCCAAACTATAGCACTCATGCTCTCCTGAGTTCTCCTTTCTCGCATACTGACTTAGGCATCGGAGATTTCTTACTAGATCCTCACCCAGCGAGTTACAGTTGTCTTCTTTGTGTTATGTGGATTCGTGACCAACTAAGCATGTTCATCGCCGACTCATGGCACTGATCACTGAATAACCCGATCCGGCTGACCAAGTCAATCCGACGTAACAAGACGCTCAAACGCCTTTAGCATCGTCCTCCATGCCAATCCATGAACTAAGAGTCTTCAATGACCGAAGAACGTGGCAAGGCCATCGATATGGCTCCTTATCAATTGCTAACCCCCGTGCTAAAAATAGCTCAGTGCGAAAAAGTGGTTTAATTCACCAACCCTGACGTGGGTGCGCATCCATGACAACCGTTATTGCAAGGCCTTTCTCTCCTCCTTAAACAACGTTGAGCGGCTCGATCTACTTGCCACCATCTAGGCCATACAAAAATCCAGCGAGCAGTTGTAGGTGTCGATCAAATGTCCTTCTCGGATACATTAGCACAATGGGCTACTAGTCATCACTATTCTATATTAAAGTCTCAACTATCCCCATGAGCAGGAGCTCGAAGGCTTCCTTACCTAACATCCATAGTCACCGAACTACAAAATACATAAGGAGCTCGCTTGCACCCAGGGAGGACAAAAATCCTAGACATATCACCATCTCCAACAATGAGGAGCGTCATCATTCTAGACATGCTCTATCAAGAGAGTTATTATGAGGCTCACTCATTGGCGCGTCATCCGCATTCTGGTCACTCTCAGGACCATTGCTTGGAAAAGCTCAATATAACGCCGTCTGCTTTAGTAGAACACTCTCTTTTCATCCTATCTTACTCCCGCTTTTGTTATGTTCTTTCACGTTGAACTAGTAAATGATTGTTTGACTACAACCCACACATCCACTTTTACTCCCACATTATGCTGGTGGCTCCTACTCTTGCACAACATTTTGACGTTGAATTACTAAATGATACTTTAACTACTATTTAAAGGGTTTTTTTTTTAAAGCTTTTAGAAACCATTTTTGAAGAGTTTTAACTCTTCATTAAAAGGAAAAAATTTGCATGCTACCCGAGTTGAAGGAATCTTCCTCCTATCCCCATGTAGCGACAATTGATAGTTGCAAAATATTTTTAATGGTTTTTATTTAGTAACGCTAAAAAGAATTGTAGCTGAAAGTGTTAACAGAAAAGTCATTAAAGACATTTAGCGGCTATTAATTGTCACTATATATGGGATTGGAAGAAGATTCCTACAACCGAAGTAGCAACCAAAGTTTGTTCTCATTAAAAATACTTGAGCACCAAGATTTCTACCCATATAGAATGTTCAAACCTCGGCTACGAGTAAAAACCATGCCACGGTATATGTTACTAGTAGTCCAAAAATCGAGTTGTATACGTCAAATTAGAAGAGCAGCAACATTGGAACATCATTGGTAATTAATATGTTGATATTAACAATGCCATGCCCAAAATATGATGCCAAGGAAAATGGGTTCGCAATCAACATGGAGGTGCCACAAGGAATGCAGTCCGATTCAGATGCCAAGTGTGTTGATGTGGGACACATCAAAGGTGGAGCAAGGGCAAAGACCAAAGGCTTCCCAGACAAAGCCTAAGGGTGACAGTGCTGCGAGGGGGTGGCACAGGATGAATATACGACGACAGTCACAGTTAGCGCCAGGGGTCCGATGTTAGATGTCCAACTATGTTTCTCTCTCTAGAATTTCAGAGAAAATAGGTTTTAGAGAGAGAAAGTGAAATTCTCAAATGAAAAAAATTTGTCTAAATGAATTCTCAAGACCCCTATTTATAGAGGTTGAGATGATGATGTCATCACGCAACACGTGGTGCTCCTCGGGAATGACACATCACCGAGGGGTCCACTGCTGCGGGTGCTCCATGGACTGTCGAATCGCATATTCACCCGGCCTGCCCCGCATAGCGTCACTCTATCTTCTGGAAAGACTGGCTCCCACAGAGTCGGTGTGGGCGGAGAACCTCATTGATCTAGCCACCAATCCAAGCCCTTGTAGAGTCCCACAGGCCTGGCAGCGGCTGGGAAGACCCGACGCCCAACTGCCAGACGGACTAAGTGCGATGCCCTCCGAAGACTTGCTCCCGTCTTGGAGTGACCCGGGGTCATAGTCCATAGGGGTGCCAACGCAAGCCCCCAGTGTCGGAGCACATAGGCCAGACACGAAAACACCCTGGCGGAGATAGTGTCCTAGAGGAGTCGCCTATCCCGTGGGTGAGCCCTTGTGCAGGAGCACTCGGAGCACGTCAAGGTAGCATCCCGGAGGAGCCGTCTACCCAACGGGCCGAGGTAGCATCCCGGAGGAGCCGTCTACCCAACGGGCCGAGGTAGCATCCCGGAGGAGCCGTCTACCTTGCGGAAGGGGAGTTAGAAAGCTCCCTGGAGGAGATAGTGTCCCGAAGGAGTCGCCTATACCCGCGGGTGAGTCCTTGTGCCGGAGCACTCAGAGTGCGTCAAGGTAGCATCTCAGAGGAGCCGTCTACCCAACTGGAGAAGATAGCATCCCGGATGAGCCGTCTACCTAGCGGAAGGGGAGGAGTTGAAAAGCTCCCTGTCAGAGATAGTGTCCCGGAGAAGTCGCCTATCCCCGCGGGATGCTGCCCACTTCGGGGAGTGGGTCAAAGCATGTTCTATGTCCATGTCGGGGGAGCATGGTGTGGTGAATGAGTGTGACGCCCGAAGGCATGTAACATGATTGTGATAGAGAACATGAGAGCATGGCTATATCAGCGGTGCAGCTCATGGCACAGCGGGGTGAGTGAGGTGATGGCGTGCGGGTGTGTGGGTGACTGCTAACATTGCATGGACGGTGCGCAGCAGCGAGTGACGGTCTGTTGCAGCGCCAGAGCGCGGCAGTGAGCGACGGTCGTCGCGGTGATGGAGCGCTGCGGTGAGCGACGGTCGTCGCAGCGACGGAGTGCGGCAGCGAGTGACAGTCGTCACGACGATGGAGCGCGGCGGCGAGCGATCGTGAGGGATAGTCCCGGTCACGGAGTGCGGCAGCGAGTAACGGTCGTCATGGCGATGGAGCACGGCGGCGAGCGACGGTGAGACTACGGCACGCGACTGCGAGCAACGGTCGTCGGTTGTGAAGGTAGGTGGCCGACCCCATAAGGGAGAAGGCACACTAAGGTTACTTCACGAGCAATTCACGTGACTTGAGTATGTGTCGCTTTGACCGGCTTGTGAGCGTTGAAAAATTGATCGTTGAATATCTGACGTGTCGCATAAAACGGGACCCCTGGTGAGCCCTTTGATGTGACCAGAATAGGTTGAGAACAAAATGATAGCCAAGGCAAGTGAACTATCACTACACCAAACGCTGCACTATTGATCGAACTCACAAATGAAAGTCATCCACAGCTAATTTCTTATCTCGTTTTGTTTTTTCTGAAAGAACAAACTTTGTCTCCTACCTGAATTGTAGGAATCTTCCTTCAATCCCGTACATAGCGATAATTAATAGTTGCTAAATATTTCTAATGACTTTTTTCTAACACTTTCAGCGATAATTATCAGCACTTTTTTAGCGTCACTAAGTAAAAATCAGTACACATATTTAAAAACAATTAATTATCATCATATAGAGGGTACGATGAAGATTCTTCTAACCGAAATAGCAGTCAAAATTTTTATATTACTAAAAATAATTAACATATTTTTATGACTTCCATAAAAATTCTAGCTCGAGATTGCCCCGGACTCCAAACCACGCCAAAATGACAAGAAACTGGCGCAAGAGAACAGGAGTGCAGAGATAGTTGGTGCATCTCGTACTACCCCCGATAAACCAGCTATACAATTGAAGGCGACTCGAAGATAAAAGAGTTAAGCATTTTCTTGGATATCGTGAGATAATTATAAAAGTGCAATTCTTAAAGATATTGCTTCTTCAAAATAGATCTCATCAAGAATAAATTTGCACCATAATAAAAGAATATTATAAATACCTACCTACAAACACTAATTATTACCCAACAACATTGTCCAAATACCACATTCACCAAAGTCCAAGTCTAGGATATCCCATGTATTTAGAGAAGCTAACCACAATGTGCAGATATGCTTGCAAACTTACTATTTACCTCGACCAACCCCCTAAAATGATAGGGGATGCTAATGGAATAATGAGTCTGTTGTAATTTCGTCTCCGTTTCCATGAAAAAATAAATTCACCAAATTCCAAACACTAGCCAACCTTTAATACCATTTTTCTTCGTACCAACTTCCAAACAGTTGACAACCTTCAAGAGGATATATCATCTTTATTTCTACTACATCCAAAAGAAAAAGAAGAACATCAGAAAGAAAAAATATATATATACCGTTTCGAGCTATAATTTACTTACGAGCCGGCCAAGCTAGACATCATGCCAACCGGTCCAGTTGAGGCGCACGCACCCACACAAACCACTTCTACGCACAACTAGCTCGCTACTCCCTAAAATACAACACGCACTGCCCTACGGTAGCACTGCAATCAGAGTTGCAAGTCCTAAGCAAGCACACTATACTAAATTATACAGGCACATCACCAACACAAAATTCAATCCAAGAGAGCTTATTAAGCCACATCTATGCTCCTAACATTCCTCTGAGCCTCTTGCGTCTCCTTCTTCGGCACCTCCACCGTCAGAACTCCGTTATCCAGCCGACACTTGACCTCCTCCACGTTAGCATTATCCGGCAGCCGGAACCTCCTCACGAAGCTCCCGCGCCTCCGCTCCACGCGGTGCCACTTGTCATTCTTGTCCTCCTGCTCCTTAGTCCGCTCGCCGCTTATCTGAAGTATGTTGCCATCTTCCACCTGCACCTTCACTTCCTCTTTCGTCGCCCCTGCCATTAAAAAAGTTGAAGATCATTGTCAATATTGATCTTGCTAGCATGCATCCGGGGGATAGTACGGCACACAGCCCTATTCCGCACCCGAACAACGCCGCTTCTTTTTCTTTCATGACCATCCTATCACGCACGCAAAACCAAATTTGCGACTTGAAAACTCAAAGTGAACAATGAAACTCAAGGTCTTAGAGTACTTTGCTCTATTATCTTTGTCATTCTAGCATTCTTAGGAAAACAGAACTGGGAAATTGCACAAAGGTAATTAAAAGCCGAAACGAAAAGAGTTTTGGGCTAATTAATTACGGAATAACTTTTGGTTTTAAAGGGGTGCTTTGAAGGACTTAAGAAGGGACTTCAAACTTCCTTTGATTGTTTCAGTCATGTTTCTCCGTCATCTTAAGACACTGTGTGTGTGTATTTGTGCTGTTTAGAGAGAGAGAGAGAGAGAGAACCGGGGAGATCAACACGGAAGATATGGGCCTTATCAGTTTCACGCCAGTCCACGTTAGCATGAGCCAAGGCAGCCGTGTCATCAGCCTGGCCACCACCGCTGCCACGGCCACCACCAAAAGGGTCCCACGAATCGGAAGAGAAGGGCGATCCGAACCAAATGTCCAAATCACCTCCTCCGCGACGGCCGCCACCGAGCCACGGTCCTAACCAAGCCATAAGTTTTGTCAATCTCCTTTGCTTTTCAAAAACTTAAGGGGAAATTGCTGGAGTTCATTTTGGTTATACATTATATATATATATATATATATATATATATATATATATATATATATATATATATATTTAATATGTTGATCGAAGAATGTGGATCAGGCTGCCATGCATGCAGAACTGCTGTGCTATGTGCTGGTTGGGATTGTACGCTGCCACGTGGGTCAGTTGGCAACACCTGTGCGTTGGACCGTTCCGGTGCTACGTACGCGTCAGGTTCAAAGCGAGTTCTGGGTAGGAAGTAGGAACCAAGGACGAGGATGAAATTATTATTAGAAAAATTTTCACTGCAACTCGTGTGATAGTTTCTGATTGAAAGAATAATATTGTATTTGATAATCTTTTTATCATCGAGGACTTAAATAATAATATTATAATGTAGTTAGATACTTTATCCTTTCCGTTCATTTTTTTTAACTGTCTTAATAAAATTAATTATTTTTTAAATTAAGAAAAATTTGTACGCATTTTTACATGTTTATTCTTTGTCTCTTCACATTTAGTCTTCAATAAGCCTACTTTCTCTCTCCTAACACATTTTTTTTCCTCTCCTCTCTTTTGGAGTAATGACTCTTATATTAAAAAACGTGCAAGTTAAACATGATTAAATATTATAAAAATGAGGGAGTATTTGAAAGTGGGGGCGAGTACCAAACCGTTCAAATGGATCCGAATTATTTAAACTGTTCAAACTGAACTAATCAACTCTAAACCATCTAAAAATCTTAATGATACGATTTCACATTTCTCAAATCGACTTTGGTTCGGTTCGATTCATGATTGACATTTAAAAGAAGCATTCACAAATCGAACAAAACCAACCAATACTATGTTTATTATTTTTAGTAATATTCATTGATAATTTTCATATTTAATGTACTAACCAAATTCAAATAAATAAAACCTTGAGTTAAAAGAAAAAAATAATAAGAACAATCAAAACACAAAAAATTGAGTGACCAATATCTCTATCTCTCGACTCTCACAAACAGTGTGTGGCACAGATCCTTGACACAATTACAGATCAGACAGTCTCTCACTGGTAGATCCACCGAGCTCAACGGTCCTCAGTCCACATGCCGGTAGCTTCACATCCAGTCATGCGTCGTCCACCTTGCGCTCAATCGTCTTCATTTCCACGATCACTCTATCACCACAACACCTGCATCACCCTGTCTCTCCTTCAGCTCCACATGACGATCGTAATCACCTCGCTGTTGTGACTAGACCTGGCAAACGGGTCGACCCGCGCGGGTACGGGTAATACTCGGGCAGATCAGGGCAAAACTGGGTCAGGTAATTTATACCCGGGTTTTTTCGGGTACGAATATCTGGGATCCGTACCCTACCCTAGCGGGTAGGGTATTACCCGCGGGTAAATCATTAATTTTTAATTAATTATTTTTAAATTAAACATAATCTAATTACCTACTAATTGGACATATTTTAACCTCCAAAAGTCAAATAATTCATTGTTTATCTATCAAAATTCATTTCACAAAAATAACATCTTTCTGTTGAAGAAAAAACAATCTCAACATCCATCCATCTGAAAAAAAAATAATCTGAACAATCTGGGGAAAAAAAGTCTGCAGATCGAGAACACACGACAATCATCGTCCATCAATATCCATTGACTGAAAGTCTACCCAACAACTGCAAGGCGACGGAGTGACGGTCAACGACAATGGCGACATATCGGTGGTGACGGGGCCTCAGTGGTGACGGATCGGTGTTGCGGGACCACGGTGGTGATCGATCGGTGGCCACGGGGCCACGGGGTGACTGATTGATGGCCACGGAATACTGGTCAGCGACAGTGGCGACCGATCGGTGGTGACAGATCGGTGTTGTGGGGCCACGGTGGTGACCGATCGTTGGCGACGGGGCCATAGGTGTGACCGATTGGTGGCGACGGGGAGACTAAGTGACCGACCTGTGGCAGCGAGATGCGGTGGATCTAGTGGGTGACCGACGTAGCGCCGTGGGTGGAGTAGGGTGGTCGTGAGTTTGGCAGATCTGTGAGAGAGAGCGAGAGTTGAGAGAGGGGACCTGTGAGAGGGATCTGTGAGGGAGACTTTAAGGGAGGGGCGGCAAAAGCAAGTGAGTGGGGGAGAAAATGAGAGAAACCCTAGAAATATTATATATATAGGCATATAACCGGGTAACCCGGGTACCCGATAACCGACCCTAATTTACCCGGCTTTTACGGGTCTGTTCGGGTCCGGGTCCAATTTCAGCGGGTAGTGAAAATGCTACCCGTACCCGGCATTTTGGACCGGGTAACGGGTACGGTTAACATTTTGCCAGGTTTAGTCGTGACCAACGATGACAATTTAGATTGGATCTGAAGAAAACAGGTCTTCCACTGCAGTTATTTTTTTCGTACTTTATTCTTATTTCTAAAATTAAAATTTTAATTAAGAATTTTGGATTGTATGTATTATTGTTTAAAGTGGATTGAGAAATTTGAGGGTTGTTAAAGAGGTTTGAGAAGAAGGAGTGGTATCTGAAAATGATAAATTTTTTGGTAATACATATTGGTCGTTCTAACTACTAATGAGTTTGGAAGTTAACTGTAAAGGTATTTGACAAGTTTTTTTCTATTTTTTTAAAAAAATTTTGTCCATTTTTTTTTCTTTTTGTCTATTGTTGTGTGTATGGTTTTGGTTTAGTTGTTAAGTTTAAGGTTAATTACACTTATGTCCCTGAGGTTAGGGTATAATTACAGGTAAGGATAATAGTTTGAACAAATTACACTTATGTCCGTTGACTAAACGGAATCTTAAAAACCTAACGGTTTTAATGAAAATATTTTATTACCCCTAAGTTGCAACCTTATTTTTTTTAATACCATCACTTCATCTTTAAAGAAAAGAAAAAATAAATAAAAAGTGATTAATGCCATTACTCCCCCCCCCAAAATACCCGCCAACCCTATTTCTGTCACTCCTGCACGAACGGGTCCTCATCGGTGCAGAGGCCACACCAAAGCATCGATACGACCATTTGGAATCTATTCTCATCCTGGTAACCAGGAGATCATACCATGATGACTGACGCTCTTCCTGTGCTCCTCACACGAATATGAGAGGATCAATTCATACTGTCAGACAACGGGAAAGCAGGGAAACGACAATCAAGAGCAAGAGAGTGGAGATCATGTTGATTTAGCAAAGTGCGAGTGTTGTGCCTTGACGAACGAGTGCACAGCGGGGTACGCGCGGTGAGTTCGAGAGGAGTACGAGGGGCAGTGGACATGAGGGTTGTTTGGTGAGGCGGTGTAGGAGGAGGCGGCGGCGATCAGCACCGGAAAAAGAGCTTCCGCAACTGGTTCAGATCTTCAGGTTCGCGCTGGACCCGCACACGTACTTTAGTTGTGATGCCGCCACTCGCCTTGGCTCCCGCTCCGGCCAAATACGGCTCTCCACCGTCTCCTCCTGCTCTTCCGCCAGCCGCATTTTTGTAACTCCTGCACGAACGGGTCTTAATAAAAAATAGCGATGTATCTGATGGTCCATATACAACATTGATGGTCAATCTACCGGCGTGGGGTTTTGAAGCCTTAATTTACAAATTAAGGTTTTGAAACCCTAATTGGCAGATTGAGACCCTTTGAGAAATTGTAGATTGAGAAATTACAGATTGAGAATAGACTGCAATGATAAAGAGCAAATTAATTTTAGGGTTTTAAAACCCTAATGTTTAAATTAAGGCTCGAAATCTTTATTTTAAAATTTTAAAATATTATCTATATAAAGTACAATGGGTAGTATCGTCATTTCAAAAATATGTATTGCTAACATCATTAAAAAAATATACTTTTTGGACGGAACCCTGACAATGGATACGGCTGACACATTTTAAAAGTGTTTGGTTATTGAATATTACATTTTAAAACTTTGTGTCTTTAACTGTAATTACACTCTAACCTCAGGGATACTGGTGTAATTAGCCCTTAAGTTTAATAGTTTTCCTTGTAATGATAAGTAAAAACCAAGTGGATGAAGAAATAATGCCCTTCTCTTGTTACTGAAAAAAAAAAGATTAGAATATTTGGCTTGGTTACCTGTGGGCCGGGGGTTTATCCAGATTGTTGAGTAGGGCATAGTTATAGAAAAGGGGTACCCAAAAGAATAAAAAAAGGGGTAACTCTTACCATACCTGATATTAGAGGTGTCAAATGGGCCCGGCGGCCCGCGGGCTGGCTTGACCCGGCCCCCTTTCTGGCCCGGGCTGGCCCGGCCCGTTCATGAATAGTGCTGGCCCGGCCTTTTAGGGCTTAGGGCCTGGGCCAGGGCTGCATTTCCCAAAAAAAGCCCAGGCCCGGGCTTGGCCTGGCCCGGGTTTGGCCCGGTTCAGGCCCGGGCTTGGCCCGGCCCGGTTCTGCCTGAGAAACCTTTTGTCCATCCAACGGTGAAGGCTCCTGCTCATGCCCTAGTAAAGGCTCCTGCTCATGCCCCAGTGAAGGCTCCTGCTCCAGTAAAGGCTCAAGCCCATGCACCAGAAAAACCTTTTGTCCATCCACCAGTGAAGGCTCCTGTTAAATGATGTATGCACATTTTGTGCTGAGTCTTTTTCCCTTATTCATTTTTATTATTCTAATCTTATCCACATAATATCTTTTTGTAGGTTACATCCATTGCAGAGGAAACTGACCCAGAGGTAACTTGAGCATTAACTTTTCATTTAAGGAAGAATTATCCCATTGATCTAGTATCTTATGTATGCTTCTACCCTAAATATACATTTGTCCATGATGATATTGCGTTCGACTTTTATATGCATGGAGGTTTACAAAGTTATCATGTGATTGCACGACTGCATTTAACAATGTGTCACCTATACGCGAGTCCTACCAGGAAAATATGAGTTAGCACTATACATCTAACACTACCATAGACCTAGTAATGACAGAAGTCTTGTGCACTGGGCCAGTTAGCACTATACATCTAACACTCCCATAGACCTAGTAATGATAGAAGTCTTGTGCACTGGGCCGTCATTTTCTTTTTTGGGCAGGAGTTAGCAACTAAATTGATTGATTGCCCAACTTCGTTTCTTTGTTCTTCTTGTAGCACACCAAATCCTCACTCAAGGCTCCTGTACATGCCCCTTCGAAGGCTCCTACTCATCCACCAGAGAGTTCTCATGTCCATGCCCCAGCAAAGGTTCCTTGCCATGCACCAGAAAAGTCTCATGTCTACCCCCCCCCCCAAGAAGGCTTCTATCCATGCACCAGAACATTCTCATGTTTGTCCACCATAGAAGGCACCTGCACATTTTAAAAACCCTTACCTTGAATAATTAAAATCCTTACCTTGAATAACAAGAAAATGCCAAAAAAAAAAATAGGCCCGGGCCTGGCCCAAGCCCGGCCCTAAATGTTGGGCTTAGGGCCTGGGTTTGGACCAGGCCCAGATATCTCTAGAATCTAGCCCGGCCCATTTTGCAACCCCCTTGGCCCGGGCCCGGCCCGATTTGCTGGAGGCCCGATGGGCTTGGGCTAGGCCGGCCCATTTGACACCTCTACCTGATATATGTCCGAGTTTTACCCTATATACCCGGCGGGTTGACCCGTTTGCTAGATCTAACTACAGACATCCCACCACTCAGCAATATGGCTATCCGTGTCCTGAAGACGGTGAGAATAACCTATTACCCAGGTGGTGAAGTATCCCTAATTAGAGTAATGTGTCCTCCATGATTTCAACATCGTTTGAAACTCCCATCAGTATTGAGCTTTACCCAATGATCCTGAGGTGGCCTCTAACTGATTTGAAGAGTTTTTTTGGATAGGGGGTTGTCCATTGTTGTTAAAAACAAATAAGTTGTCCTGAGCTTGGGAGCTAGCTTCATTGATGATGTCCGCACCAAGAGTGGCGACGTTAAAGATCATCAGTTTGTCTCAATGGTGCCAAATTAAAGGAATTTGAATGCAAAGAGAGTTTTTTTGGTGATATTGAGACGGCCAAATCCTGGCTGCAATTTAAGTTTAGCTTATGCTAAGTAGGGATAAGGTAAATGAACTGGCGAGCGGTGGAGGATTTTAACAGCAGCCCAAATACCCTTCACAAAAGGATAGCTCCAAAGGCAGTGGTCAATAGTTTCCAGTTAGCCACAACCATGCGTGCAATTTTATCGCTGAGCCAGATTTGGTTTGGACGATGGGTGCATTTCTGGATTAGGCTTTGAATTTGAGGCAGGGGGTGGATGCGCCTTCCAAACCCATGTCTAGTCACCCAGGAGGTAGCTAGTCTGGGTGATGAGCATGTTGTAGGTGGATTTAACAATGTAATCCCTTTTTCGTAGATAACTGTATCTAATTATAGAGAGGAAGTGGCAAAGCCAAGATATGATAGACGACAGTGTTAGGCAAGCGAGCATATAGTTTCTCAACTTGCCAAGTAGGATTTTTTATAACATCCCTAGCTTGGAGGTTTTTCGATTAATGGGGAAGGAGCCCAACAAAAAGATCTCAGACCACCCCTACAAGGATCCACTGGTGATGCCAAAATAATGTCCTGCCCACTTCAATGTGCCAATGGATGGCTTTGGCAACTTTGTCATGAGCAAATCTGCTTCCAAAATATAGAGCCGATATCTTTGGGTTTGGCATCCAAGATAGAATTGATTGAGTGATATTCATAGAGATATCAAAAAGGCTGGGCCGCTCGCGTGCCGGGCTAGCCCTAACCATGAATAGTGCCGACCCTAACCCTTAGGGCCTTGGGCCAGGTCTAATTTTTGCAAAATTTTATCCAGTCCGGGCCAGCCCTAAAAAATGGGCTGGCCTGGCTCGGTTTTTAAGGCTGGCCCTAGCCCTTTTCTGGCCCTATTTTGTTGTTGTTGTTGTTGTTGTTGTGTTGCATATATTGCTCAATGAATTGTATTAATGGACGGTGTCACAATAAGCGGGCCCAAATCTTGGGAATGTGGCAATTATTCTATCGAACGTACTCCCCACTTTTTCCTACCCAAAAATCAGCCCTTTGTCTTTGTGTTTTCACATCAAGAATTATTTCCAGATGAAGAGATGTTAAATGAGCTTTTTTTTTTTCCAAACAGATCCTCCTATATATATATATATATATATATATATATATATATATATATATATATATATATATATATATATATATATATATATATATATATATATATATATATATATATATATTCTTAGTATTATGGGAATGTTGATTTCAACAACATGTTACACTTTTTGGTGCTTTCGTTCGTTGTTAAGAAATTTATATTTTGTTGCTAATGTACTTTTTAACGAGAAAAGTGAGGGTATGGAACAAGGCATGAAAATAAATAATATTAAGAATTATGGTCAAGCTACATGCTAAAGTGTATCAAAATTTACAGGATGAACTAGAAGATGAATCACAATATACATTTAGAGATATTTTCAGAGGATGCTAATAGCAGACTGCTTGATCTCCACATGGGAAAAGCTGATAGCATGCTCTCATTTCTGGAGATACTATGAAATAAAAAATCAGTGGGATGAAAATAAGAGGAATTGTCAAGAGAAAATGTAAAATGCTAGATAAGATCAAAATGATTAACTAATCAACTGCTAATCATTCTTATTTTTCCCAAATTATAAGCAGTTGTCCTAAGCCCGCGTAAAAGGAGGAGAGTCTATCAAGAAATTTATTTCGTGTGTTAATATTTTCGCAAAACAAAACAGGAATACAAAAAAATAGGCCCAGGCCCGGGCCCGGCCCTTAAATTAGGGCCTAGGGCTTGGGCTTGGACAGGGCTTGGATTTCCCAGTTTTGGGCTCGGCCCGGTTTCCCAGGCCCAAAGCCCTGCTTGGCCCGACCTTTTTCTGGCCCTCCGGGCCCAGGCTGGGCCGGCCCAAGCCCAACCCTTTGACACCTCTAGATATTCGTCCTTAACTGTTTGAGCTTGCAAAGTTTGCGGCTGTTTCCAGAGGTGCCAGACCAGGTTCACGAACATAGCTTGATTCGCCATTGCTGTCTTGCAGATTGCTATACCTCCACGTATTTTAGAACGAGCAGCCGTAGCCCAACTAGGAAAGTACCATTTTTTGTCATTTTCAGAGTGATACCAGAGAAATTTTTTACTTAAAGTGTTAAGTTTATGGTGGTATTACTAGGTAGGATGAGCATGGTTCGGGTTAAAAGTCAAACCACCAACTAAACCTTTACTGCTCAGTTTGATAATTTTTGAACCGAACCTAATCAAACATTATCCATTTGGGTGGTTCGATTTAACGGTTCGGTTTGATCAGTTCGAATCAATTTGTGCCCATTTTAAAAAGTAGTCCACATCTAATCAAAATTCAAGTTATATTTTCTCTAAATTGTACATAATCTTATTAGATACAACATCTAAGTGTTCGTATTAACATCAAGCATAAGATTATTCCAGATATATACCACAATAAAAACTCATTTATGCCTTTGTCACTGAAGTATGAGAAAAAATAAATAGATATACAAGAGATACTGGTCACTAGACTTTTTATGTTACTAGTTGAGTCCACGTGTGATGCATGTGAACATTAATGTTTTAGAAAATTTATAGTCAGAAAAAGTTAGTATGCATCACAATGAAAATCAAGTAAGGAATTAATAGAGGTTACATATGCAATTCAACATATAAATTGCTAAGCAACGGACATATGAAAATATAGACGCAAATCAAAATATTTTGGTAGTGAAACGAATTTTCATAAACATGGCAATTACCTTTTACAACTAAGTGTATAACATTTAAGACAGAAAAAAAAAGTCAATGCAACAATCTAGCAAGGCATAAAACGATCACCTTTTGAGATCAAGGGCTAAAATTTCTCTTTCTAAGCCTAGTGGTCAAAATCTTTTCAATAACCCCTCCCATGTTTTTTTGGTCAATAGGAAAATATTTTATCTGTATTAGAGATAGAATATTTACATTCCTGCAGCATTAATGTAGTTAGCCTGTTGGACGTCTTGTTAATACCAAAGTGTTACATCTATTAAAGATATAAATAGTTATATTTTTCAAATGCTAATTTAGGCGTAATGAATCATTGACATGCAACTTCAGCGTTTGTCGCTAAAAATATATTTTGTGGTAATTTCTCGATAACAATGATTGAAATATAACTTTGTAGGCTATTCTAGATGGCCATGGCAATTTTTTGGGGCCCATGAATAGGTTTCCTTAGTTTTTTTTTTATTAATTTACAAATGTTTTTATCTTGTTTCATGATGTGTTCTAATTTGTCTAATTTTTCTAAGCAATTTATTAATAAAAGGATAATAATGTTATTTTGTTTTCTAGATACTATTTCATTTGGAGTTCCTAAACTGTTTCTTGATAAGCCTTCTGATGGAGTTATATAATTATTACTTTCGAGGAAGGCTTGCTTATAATCTAAATTTGCTTCGTATTCTTTAGAGCTACTCATTTATATTCTATTCCCTGTATGTTAAAATATTGTCTTAAATTATTTTCTATTCTAACATTTTGTTTTTCCATATTCTGTATTTTTTGTTTACTTTCTCTTAGTTCTTGCCTAATTTCTTCAAGTTGTTTTTGTATATAGTCTAAATTATTATGTTTGGGTTTATCTAAGTTAGATTGTAACATGTTTTTAATATAATCTAAATTTTCTCTTATTATTTTAAGACTATGTTGATCTGTTTGTATATTGAGATATTCTATGTTTTTAGACATTTTAATAGGGTAAATATAAATTTCTTCTAGTTTGTCTATTATTTTCTTGTTGCTGTATCATAAGTGTTTGCAGATTACTTAAACGTAATTGACTCATATAATTATCATAAGATTCATCATCTAACTGTGTTCTAATATGTCTTAAGAGTCCTTCTAAATATGCATTAACTTGTAGAAAATCATTTTCTAAGGTTATAAACAAATGTCCATAAGTTTGTAAGGGTCTAGGAACAGATCTTAGTCTTCCTAGTTGCATTAATAATTTTAATCTATTATTAACGTAGTGAATGCGATTTAAAGCAGTATAAAAACGATTGAATTGAATTGTATTTTCTTCAGGTGTAGAATTATATGTCATAGTATCTTCAGTATAATCACTATAAAATGAAGGATCTACTGGTCTATTGTTACTACTCATTTTATGTTTCAAAGGCGTTGTCGAGATTGGTCATGGCTTCTTCATCCCATGGGTAATCATTATCACTTGCGTTATAATCTGTATTATTATCTTCGTTTGTATCTTCAACCTCATTGTTTATATTTAAGGCATTCATATTATTAATTACATCTATAGGTACGCCTAAACTTTCTAAGCGTGATTCTTCATCTATTTGTCTAAGTCTACGATGAATTTCGCTATAATAGAGTGAATTGTTTTGTTGATCTTTCAATTGTATATAAAAACCTATAAGGTGTTGGAAAAATATATCAAAGTCTTCTAATAAGGAATCTAAATTTAGAAAATATCTAATGTAAAAAGATAAAGGATTGTATAAAAGGGTGATACAATCGGTATCTATATAATGTTTTATTCTATCATTTGTAAAATCTATTGTTTCTAAGATATTAAAGAATTTGTTAAAATTATCTAAGATGTCTATTCTCATCTGTTGATCTAGATTATAATCATTTATCATGTCTTCGAAACTAAAAGGATCTTGAGGAGGTTCGAAATTTAAATTTCTACTTCTTTCCATATTAACTAGGTAGATTTACACTGTCTGTATCCGTGCTACCTAAAATATCTTCACTAGAGTTTACTTCTCTATTTATTTGTAAATTATGTATATGGTCTGTTATATTTTCTAAAGCATTAGCTTCATGTCTTTCAGACATTTGCCTAAAGAGATCTATATTTGGTCTATTAGTTCTATTTCTAACGTACTCATTGTGATAATAACTATTGTTATCCGTGTCTTTAAAGCATATATAAAAAGCTATTAAAAACTTTAAATAAGAATTTAAACTTGCAATCATAACATCTAAATTTAATAGGCTACGAACATAAGACATCAAAGGATTGTATTTTAAAGGTAAAGTACGTTCAGAAATATGAAACCTAATATTAGAATTTGTATCTTCAATAAGTTGAATAACAGCAAAAAATCTACGAAATTCTTCATAATTGTCTTCCATTCTGGCTAAATGCATGCTTTCTCTAAGATTACTCATTTCAGCAATTTGACCGGGGCTACTTGCTCTGGGTTACTCAGTCATCTCCTTTACTTAGGAAAATTCTCATCAAAACCAAAACCCAAGGATTTATGGCTCTGATACCAAAATGGGGGAAGGTTGGCCGGAAAAACACCTAAGCCCTTCTAAGAGAAGAAGCCCGGATTTCGTTATACCAATCGTCAACACCCAAACTGGGGGGTGCCAGGCAGGGCCTTATTGACGTCTGGTGTCCATCCAAAATTCTTCGTTTTCGAAAAGACGAGGGTCTCCGGTTAGACCGCGTACTCCATTTTTAGAAAAAACTGAACATTTCATAGAAAAACAGTGGAATAGAGAGCAGATTTAGAGAAGAGATGGCAGAAGCTTAATAAATAGAAAGTCTGGTTAAAAATTTGTGATTTCAAAAGACTCCAGGATGCTGGGGTGAGCTTTTTTTTTTTTTTTTTTTTTTTTTAAATACCTTTCAAAAATCTTCCCTTTTTGGTTTAAAACTCAGGGCATGCGTTAGTCTAACGGGTTTCAAAGCCATCACTCGGCAACTACCCTAAGCGACTCGCTCCCGCTTTTGCTTAAAACCTAAAGGTGAATTTTGGAAAAACATTTTAAACACTCCGTGGTAAGCATAATCGGTTTTTTGAAAAACAAATTAGGCAGAGTCTCTTTTTATCAAGCAAATGCCATGTAATCTCTAAGTCTATCCTATATTACCTGCTCTATGACATGTTAAGTTAATGAGATTTTTCCCTTTCAATTCCTGGATGACATTTCACCTCTTGAGCGTGTTCACCCCAAAATAACTAAATTAGTTGAATAAAATAAAGAACTTACTTGAAAGCAAGAAAGAGAACAACTTGAACGCTTCTTAGTCTTTTAAGGTTGTGCGCATCAACAAGAGAATTTTGAGAGCAAAGGAATTTTATTGATCTCAGAGAGGATTGCAGAAAAGCATATGCCGAAAAGCCTATTTACAATTGAAGTGTCTAAGGCCTTATATAGACCGAGCTAAAGCTATCCAACACAATTGAAAGCTTTACAGCTGTCTACTAATCCTAAAGCTGTCGTCCACTAAGTTTTACATTTGGACAAACTCTCCTTTTTTTTTTTTTTTGTAAGACAAAGTACAATAATTTCACATAAGTCTTAAAGTGTACAGGAAAAAGATTGATTCCGTGTTTGTCATTATTTGCCGAAAGTAAAGTCTTCTGTCTCCTTGTGCCGAAAGTTCAAAAGTTGCAGGAGTCTTCTTGTGCCGAAAGTTCAAAAGTTGCAGGTGGTGGAAAAGCATATTCCATCATCTTTGTCCTTTAGCTTTTTCCTTTCCTTTGGCTGTCTTCTTGTTTGAGCTGGAGGATGACGATTCGTCAGAGCTTGGCAAAATCTTGAGGAGTTCTTGCTGAAGTCTTCTTTCTTCGTCACTTGTATTTGGCTTCTGCGCGAACTCTTGACTGTCTTGGGTCGCTTGACCGTCATTCTTTTTGTCAAAGTCTTGCAATAAATCTAAAATCATTTCTGCTGTCTGTCTCTTGAAAGCGTCTACTTGAAGGTTCCGTTTCTTCGCATCCTTGAGCGCCTTGCGTCTTTTTTCCATTTTTCCCAAACGGACAGGGGTCTCAGGATTTGATAAGTCTTTACCAGCTACCTGTGGGGCTGGACTAGTAGCTCTTTCTCCCGAACTAATAGGATTTTCAGAAATTTTGAGTAAATTTCCAACTGTCACAGGACTTGATTTGTCTTTACCTGTTGCCTGTAGAACAGGACTAGCTACGCCTTTAACTCCGGACGTAGAGGATTGTGTGGACTTGGATCTTACTAAAGTATAGTATTTTGTTTTCCAGTCCATAGTTTCTAGTTCATAAACTTGTAACTGAGTTTTAACACTGGAAAGCTGTTGTTCTAACTGCTGTTTATCTACTGCTAACTGGTCTGTGGTTCTTTTTAAGAAATTATAATGTTTAATTAAGACATCACAATTTGCGCAAAATTGTGAGCCGGAAGAAGAAGGAATTGGTGTTCCAGAGAAAGGGACAATTGTAGAGGAGGATGTAGTACATTCAGGACTTATAAAATAATTCACACCATAGTGTGCTGTCATGAGTTTATGAGCTTCTTCATACGTTTGTGTACCTTTATACCAAGGTCTTGTATGATTACCTACGCCATGTGCCATGGCTTCGGGCCAATGTTTGTATATACCGGGTTGCTGCCCTTTAAAAACACAATAAAAGTTATATTTTCTTGTATCTCTAAGTTTATGAAAATAGGCTGCTAAACCGTTTAAAGAATTAACAAACCATCCGTTGTCTTTACGAATAAATGCTTGCCAAAGGTTGTCTAAAAGAGTGACCTGGTCTATGGGAAACGGTCCTAACTTGGGGTCTTTTACTTGAAATTTACTTCCTACATGTAGAATTCCTAAATTACTACCATCAAAATTAATCCTACTGGTGCCTGAATTGTCTACATAGCTTGTATAAAGTACTGGAAATGACGGATTTGTCTGATTGGCGAAATGAGCTTGTCTAGAGCGTCCATCAGAGGAGGATGTCATTTGTCCTGCACAATTACAAAAATTTGTCTATAGATATGCTTGTAAGGTAGTAAAAATCTTTATTAAAAGGAAGATTTTATTATTACAAAGATAATTGTTTTTATCTACAAAATACTCCTCCAAGCCAATCGAATTCATTCTTACAGACTTGAATGAAATCGTTTGTAGCTTCAATACGATTTTGTTTAAAAATTTCTAACTCTTCATCTCCATCTGTCTCAAATTCATATAAAAATTGAAGATGAGCTTCGAGTCTCTGAATTCTCCTAAATGTCTGACGAAGATAGAGTCTGACTTGAAAAGGAGTCATCCTGTAAAACAAAATATTATTGTAATAATTTGCGAGATAATAAATCTGCTAAAGTGTTGTCTTTTCCTTTTATGTGTTGCCACTCTATTTTGTCTAAACGGTAATTGCTAAGGGTTGCTAAAAACTTTACCCATCTATTTGTATATCTAGCATCTTTGTTTTTATTATACCTTACTATTGCTTCACAATCAGTTCTAATACTAAATTCATGTTTTGAAATTAATAATGCCTTGAAATGTTCTAAGGCATAAATAATAGCAAGTAATTCAAAATCTAAACTTGTCAAATATTGGTTACTTTCTTTATATTTACCGCTTGCGTATCTGCATAATCTTTCTTCTTTTTTACTGCTATATTTATTTGGTTTGCAATATAAGACTGCTCCCCAGCCTTCTTTGCAACCGTCTGTTTGAACTATTAAATAATCTGTTTCTAATGGTAAATATAAGTCGGGTAATTGTTTTACTTTGTCTTTTAAAGTTTTTATAAGGTTAATATCTTCTGTATTAAAATGTCTTTGACCATTTTTACGAGTCTTATTATATAAGGGTCCTATTAGTTTACTCAGGTCTTTGAAATACATTCTAGCGTGATTTAGTAAGCCTAAAAATGCTTGTATTTGTTTTAATCCTTCAAGTTTGTCTGGAAATTGTAGAATCTTTTTGGCTATATGTTCTTGTAATTTAATTCTACCATTCCCTATTTCCATTCCTAAGAATTTAACATTTGTTTTAAATAATTCGACTTTTTTCTTACTAAGAATCAAGCCATGTTTTTCAAATAATTTAAATGCTAAATCTAGGTGCGCAATGTGTTCGGTATCATTTTTACTACATATTAAAATGTCATCAATATATACTAAGATAAATTCATTGTAAGGTCTAAAAATATCATCCATTTTTCGTTGGAAGATACTTGGGGCTGTCTTGAGGCCAAAAGGCATTACTAGCCATTCGTAGAGGCCTTCAGGTGTAGTGAATGCGGTCCACTTAATGTCTTCGGGCCACATTTTAATTTGGTAAAAACCAGATTTACAGTCGAATTTACTAAAAATTCTTTTACCTTGTATTTTACTTAAAAGAAAAGTCTTATTAGGGATGTTATAACTATCGTCTCTTATATTATCATTTAGTCTTTTATAATTGATTACCATCCTACTCTTGTTTCTAATTATCTCAGCATGGTTTCTAACTATAAACGCTGCTGATCTGTGTGGACTGTTACTAGATCTGATTACTCCTAATTGTATAAGTTCTTTAATATGCATTTTAAAGTCTTCAGTGTCTAAACTACTTGCTTCTATATTAGCAGTCTTAACAATATAGTCAGGGTTTATAATATCTAACTTACAGTATATTTTGTTTAGGTCCCATCTTTTAATGGGGTCTTCTCCTATAAAGGATAACTTTTCTATAGCGTTAAGAATATCATGTTTATTTGAAAAATAGCTTATTAAGTTGTAATTTATTCTATCTTTGTTATAAATGTCGTTGTTATCTATTTGAAGATATTCTTCTTCGTTTTCTGTAATTTCTTCTATTCGACAATTTTTTATGTTTTTTATGCAACAGTTTGTTTTACCCTGGCTGCATTCTTCGCATATCTTATTTTCGCATGTCTTATTTTTGCCTTTAAGTTCTATGTAAGTCCCGCCACGCTTCTGAGCGTACTCTGAGGGTGTGTCAATATTAATAGGTGTTTGAGTAGTTTGTTGTGCAATTTGAAAAAAGTCTTTTGAAATTGTAATTGTATTATTATTTGCTAATAAGAAATTTATCCCAAGGATAATTTTGCCCTCTTGATGTAAAATAGGAGCACAAAATGCATGTTTAAGTAAATATGGTTTTGATTGTGTATTACATGGGGTTAAAAAGGTGATAGTTGCATTAGTAATATATGTAGTGTATTGAATTGGAGTGTTGGAAAAACCAACTCCAGTTACTGGTTTGTCTAGGATTTTTATATAATCACTGTTAATTATAGAAGGATCTAGTACTGTAATTGTACAGCCAGTGTCAATAATTGCATTAGTTTCTACACGTTTTTTATGGTGTATAATCTGTAGTCTAATAGTTACTAGATTATTAAATCTTGTTTGTGTACAAAATTTGTCAATATTAAATTCTTGCATTAGCTGTTTATTAGGATCATCTAAATTTATAGTTTCTATGAGATTTTCTTTAATATGAGCTAAGGTATCTTCAATTTGTATTATTTTTTGTTCTAAATATTCTAATCGTCTATTAACATTCTTATCGTAATAAGTGTTATCTTGTGTTGATTTAGACGTATTTGTTTTACTGATGTCTAAATTGTATTTTTGTTTTAGGCATTTAGTGCATGCTTCTTTATAGCATAAATTGCATTTGCATCTTACTTTAATGGCGGGATACCATTTACAGATATAAACCTTTTCCTAATTCCCATTGGTGTTGACAATTGTCTTCTGTGTTTAAGTTTTGTTCTGAGGGTTTAAACATAAAATTATAGATATTAGATTGTTTTAAGGAGTTTATAAACATGTCTATTTGATCAGTAGTTTCGACGGGAAGCACTTCTTCCTCGTCATTGCTACTTAAAGAACAAATGTCTTCTGCGTATTCTTCTATAGATTTGATACTATAAATACTTTCAGTATCACTTAACGTTTCATCTACTTCTAGTAAATCTTCATTTGTATTATTAACTATCATAGATTTGAAATTATTATTATTTTGTCTTCTAGGACAACTAGAACTTAAATGATCAGGTTCTCCGCATGAATAACATGTAATTTTATTTTTATAGATGCGTCTATTGTCATATTTTCTAACATGTCTTGGATTTAAAAAAGGTTTTCTAGCTCTACTTTTTCGTAGGAAATACGTCTTTCTAGGCTGTTTTGGCCTTCTCAAAGGCTTTCTAGTATATTTAGGTCTAGATTCTTCTTGACCATAGTGTTGAGGTGTATATATTTCTTTACAAAAGCTTGTTTCATTTTTAAGTTGTCTAGCAATTTGTATATTAGTACACTTTGAAACTAAAATTTCTATTACTTGTTCAAAGACACTTCCTAAGGAATAGGCTGGTCTTTGATTCGGGTTTTCGTAAACTTTTTTAATTGTTTCACTAATTTCTCGTCCTAAAGCTCCTGGTAATTTATATAGAAATTTGTCTATAACATTTGAGTTGTATATGTTTCCACTTTGTGAGGCAAAATAATAGTATTCTTGCATAAAAGGTTTTATATTATGCCAGTTATATAGATGTACTTGTTCTAATTTTCTAGCCGCTTCTATTTGTATAATAGCATCTCCAGTATTGGGATTTCTTCCTGTTAATATTAATTGTATTGTGTTTACAAAATTATAAGGATTGGGGCCTAAATCTGCCATTTCTTTTAAATCATTAGGATAGGCTTGCTGCCATTCTTCAAAATTAGCTTTAGCTATTGGTCCTAAGAATTGTGTCATGTATCTTATCATTTCTTCTCCTGTTTCTAAATTATCTGACTGTTTAGTAATGAAATTTGCTACTACTGCATCTTTCCATACTTGTATATAATTAGTTCTTTGTTGTGGATCAACTGCAGTTATATTTAAAATAAAAGGTTCTGCTGCCTTTTGTATTTTAAAATTTTGTTCTAAAGGATGTTTTTTACCTTTGGGTCTATAATTTGGTCTTTCATATTTTGTATTTTCTATTGTTGCACTTTGTCTTGGTAGATTGCCATATGCATATTGTGGTCTATTTGTAGGTTGAGTTGTATAGAATCTACTACCATCATTATTTTGATTATGTGTGGTTCCTGAACCACCACTTTCGTCCATAAGAATGTATGGAGTTTCATTCATTAGGTTAAATTTGGTATTTCTTAAAGAAATTTGAGTTGTAACAGATTCTGCATCATTTGTTTCTTCTAATTCTTCAACATCTTCTATTGTGATAGAATTTGCGTCTATATATGAATTTATTTTGTTGTTTAAATAGTCCTCTATGGTTCCTTCTGTAGTAGAATATAATTCATAATTGTTTAAAAATTCTTCTTCTATACTTATTTCTTCTAGATATATATTTTTTAAAAATTCTTCTTCTTCTTTTAGATTAATATCTTCTAAAAGATTATAATCTTTTTGTCTTATAGTTTCTATTTCTTCCAATGCTTTATCAATTTTATTGTCTAACTCAATTTTATAATTTATTTCCGGTTCACATATATCTATATGAACGGGTTGCGAGATAAAAGCTTGGCTTAGATCTAGGTCTTTTAAGTCTTTCATTATATCCGAGTCTATATCTGTTGTAATTTCTTCAGGTTGATTGAAGATATCTAAACTTTCTTCTCGTTCAACGAGTTGTATAAATTCTTGTAATTGTTGCATACTAATTCCTCTTCCTATAAACGTAGTTCCTATTTTTTGATTTAATATTTTAAAATCTGTTGTTTTAAAGACGTCTAAATTATTCATCTGTTTCGGTTTCTTGAGTGTCTGGGTTATTCATTGCTTCAACGTAATTTGTGAATCTAACAGACATTCTGCCTGACGTATTACGATACCAAAAACTGTCTGTGGGTACTATACTTGTAGATGAACTAGTTCCTAATATTTTGTCTACTTGCCATTCTTGGCCTGAATTTTCTAAAGAATTTACTTTGTAAGGAGGTAAAAGTCTAATTCCTCTATTGATGATAAACTTAGCTGTATCTTCTATACTTAATTGATATCCTACTTGACTATTCTGTGTGAGTTTACCTATAAAGGTAGTACAGATTAGAAGATTTTTACCTTGCTGAAAATCTTCATATCCTTTTGTCATTATTTTAATTTTAATGTTTCTAGCAAAATCTCTTGTATTTAAGCAAAAGTCTGGTGCACAATAGAATATGCCACCATTGTTGTTCATATCAACTTCTATTGCTCCTAGAATTGCTTGCTCACTCGTAAATCTCTCATCTACTATAGCTAAAAATACTTTAGCACCTGTATCTCTTCTTGTTAATCCTTTAATACCAATAACTATTAATCCTATGTGTGTTAAATTTAAATTTCCTCTGATCAAATCTTGCTCAGAGTCTGGATGTATTAAATTTATGCTTACTGTATCTTCTCCTATGCATCTATTTTGAGTTTCTCTATAGTGCATAAAGAGTCTTGTTTGACTTAAATTTGCATTATTTTGATATAAAATTTGTGGAGAAATTAAGTCTAGCCTATTTTGTCTAAATTGTTCAATTTGTCTATCTATGTCTATGACTTGTTCTAAGGAAGCTATGGGTGCAGGAGGATTTCTAAATAGTCTTAGAACTCTATTACCTACTGTATTTTCATTTCTTCTTCTAGTTTCTGTTGCGAGTACTTCTGTTCTATTTCTGTCTTCTGCATTACCTCTTCCTAAAATATTACTATTGTTTCTTATCATAGACTAAAAATTTTAATGCCTCTTTTGTTTTAGAATTTTTTCTTTTGTCTATTTTAATATTATTTAATTTAGAGCATAATTCTTCAATATCTGTCGTAACTATTTCTTTATCTTTTTTCTGTGTCATGATGTGTTCTAATTTGTCTAATTTTTCTAAGCAATTTATTAATAAAAGGATAATAATGTTATTTTGTTTTCTAGATACTATTTCATTTGGAGTTCCTAAACTGTTTCTTGATAAGCCTTCTGATGGAGTTATATAATTATTACTTTCGAGGAAGGCTTGCTTATAATCTAAATTTGCTTCGTATTCTTTAGAGCTACTCATTTATATTCTATTCCCTGTATGTTAAAATATTGTCTTAAATTATTTTCTATTCTAACATTTTGTTTTTCCATATTCTGTATTTTTTGTTTACTTTCTCTTAGTTCTTGCCTAATTTCTTCAAGTTGTTTTTGTATATAGTCTAAATTATTATGTTTGGGTTTATCTAAGTTAGATTGTAACATGTTTTTAATATAATCTAAATTTTCTCTTATTATTTTAAGACTATGTTGATCTGTTTGTATATTGAGATATTCTATGTTTTTAGACATTTTAATAGGGTAAATATAAATTTCTTCTAGTTTGTCTATTATTTTCTTGTTGCTGTATCATAAGTGTTTGCAGATTACTTAAACGTAATTGACTCATATAATTATCATAAGATTCATCATCTAACTGTGTTCTAATATGTCTTAAGAGTCCTTCTAAATATGCATTAACTTGTAGAAAATCATTTTCTAAGGTTATAAACAAATGTCCATAAGTTTGTAAGGGTCTAGGAACAGATCTTAGTCTTCCTAGTTGCATTAATAATTTTAATCTATTATTAACGTAGTGAATGCGATTTAAAGCAGTATAAAAACGATTGAATTGAATTGTATTTTCTTCAGGTGTAGAATTATATGTCATAGTATCTTCAGTATAATCACTATAAAATGAAGGATCTACTGGTCTATTGTTACTACTCATTTTATGTTTCAAAGGCGTTGTCGAGATTGGTCATGGCTTCTTCATCCCATGGGTAATCATTATCACTTGCGTTATAATCTGTATTATTATCTTCGTTTGTATCTTCAACCTCATTGTTTATATTTAAGGCATTCATATTATTAATTACATCTATAGGTACGCCTAAACTTTCTAAGCGTGATTCTTCATCTATTTGTCTAAGTCTACGATGAATTTCGCTATAATAGAGTGAATTGTTTTGTTGATCTTTCAATTGTATATAAAAACCTATAAGGTGTTGGAAAAATATATCAAAGTCTTCTAATAAGGAATCTAAATTTAGAAAATATCTAATGTAAAAAGATAAAGGATTGTATAAAAGGGTGATACAATCGGTATCTATATAATGTTTTATTCTATCATTTGTAAAATCTATTGTTTCTAAGGTATTAAAGAATTTGTTAAAATTATCTAAGATGTCTATTCTCATCTGTTGATCTAGATTATAATCATTTATCATGTCTTCGAAACTAAAAGGATCTTGAGGAGGTTCGAAATTTAAATTTCTACTTCTTTCCATATTAACTAGGTAAATTTACACTGTCTGTATCCGTGCTACCTAAAATATCTTCACTAGAGTTTACTTCTCTATTTATTTGTAAATTATGTATATGGTCTGTTATATTTTCTAAAGCATTAGCTTCATGTCTTTCAGACATTTGCCTAAAGAGATCTATATTTGGTCTATTAGTTCTATTTCTAACGTACTCATTGTGATAATAACTATTGTTATCCATGTCTTTAAAGCATATATAAAAAGCTATTAAAAACTTTAAATAAGAATTTAAACTTGCAATCATAACATCTAAATTTAATAGGCTACGAACATAAGACATCAAAGGATTGTATTTTAAAGGTAAA
>JAVXUP010004158.1:0-39890 GCA_033070095.1 Escallonia herrerae | reverse complement strand
AGTCTCGGTTTCATCTCCTGAAGAGGATATAGTCATTAGCAGTAGTTCATCATCAAGATCAGGTCAAGTTTCAACTTCAAGAAGTGAAGTTGGGACTTCAAGTCCACAGCTTCTCCGACCTTTATCCTCAGAACCACTACGCCCTTCATCTTCTCAACCTCTCCAGCTTTCAACCTCCCAACGATCCCCATCTTTGTCTACCAAGAATGCCTTAGGCGATGTTAAGGATCAAGCCGAAGACGAGGCTAATCCTAGGCCTTGGTATACGGCAGACGAGAAGTCGAGTAAAATGCCTACCGAAGATTTGGTGGAATTGCTCCGGGAATATCCTCTTCCCGTAGGCTGGTAGGCTCGTCTTCCTGGCTTGCAAGAACCAGCCAACTATGGAACGAAGTATGAGACTGGGATTTACGAAGAACAAGTGAGATCTGGATACAGACTTCCTCTTCACCCTTTTGCTCTTCGTTTCTTCGAGCATTACCACATGGCCCCAGGTCAGCTTGTTCCTAATGGCTGGAGGAAGCTTGTCGGGCTTATTTATCTGGTTCAGACTTCAGGCTATAAATCAGATCCAACAGATTTTATGAGAGTATTCTTTGAAATCTGTTTCGTCAAGGGGGTCGCCAATTGCCCAGGATGGTACTATATTCACAGTAGGCAACGACTTCTGAAAGGGGGGCCAAAGTCGAATAAGGGTTGGCACTCCAGATACTTCTTCGTTGGCCGTTCTGATAAAGGGAAGCTTCCGTTTGACAGAGAGTGGAATCCTTACTGTAAGGATTTTGAGAACCCTGGCAAGCCTGCTCCAAACAACCTTACCAAACACATTCTTAGCCACATCAAACTTTGTGGCGGATTTCCATTGACGAACCCTTATCAGAGCAATAACTAGAATGGGCGAGGATTATTCCTCGCACACTTGTTCCAGCTGGAGCAGTAACCCCTCCTCCTGTGCCTACCATTTCTAGCACATTTCCTGCTGAGAGCGCATCTCTAGGTGTGCTTTTAAATAGGCTTTTGGTTCCAGTCTTTGTTTCCATGTGTATTCTTGTATTGATTGTTAACTCCTTTGCAGAAATGGCCAGCGGAAGTGAAAAACACCGCAAGGAGGTTTTCTTGGTGTCTTGCAGAAAGCAAAAGGGAAAAGGAGAGAAAAGCAGCCAAGTACGGAGTTGCCCCCTGCTCTAAAGAAGACAAGGGTTATCCCTTCCGACCATTCACCGCAGATCGTGAAGAAGGTGTCCGTCGAAGAGGATCCCATCTTTCATCCCAGATGGACCCTTCGTTCCAATGATGTTGGGATGACAGATAGTCAGATTTCAGAGCAACACCTTGTTCACGGAGTTCTTCCCCGGGACAAGGAAATATTTCAGAACCAAACCCACGAGACCTTTGCATGTTCCTTTGCTCAGGCTGTGTATACGGTGAGATTCTTTCTTCTAGTTTTCTCTTGTATTTACTTTCGAACTCTATTTTGCTGATCGTTCCAATCTTTATCGCAGATGTATGCCAGTGGGTCTGAAATGCTTTCTCGCTTTGAGATGGCGCGGCAGGTGGCAGTAGATGAGGCTCAATAGAAGAGGGAAGCTGTTAAGGAGGCACAAGAAGCTTCTCATCGCGCTGAAGAGCTGAGTAATCGAGAGGAAGATTATCGGGCTAAGATTGCAAATCTGGAGAAGAGGCTGGAACGAATAAAGAGGAAGGCGACAGAAGAGGTCACCAAAGCTCGAGACCAAGGCATCCGCGACTTCCTGGACGGAAATGCGGGGGATGAATGGCTGAAGAAGCGGACCGAAGATGGCCTTGAGATCTATGATCTTGGCTTTACAAAGGCCAAGGAGATGTTCGCCGAGCGTTTTCCTGACATCCCTTTGGAGGATTTCGTTCTGCCTGCGGTGGTGTCTCCATCTGGAGAGACTGCCATGCCTTCAGAGGCGGGAGATGCCGCAGCTTCTCATCCTCCGAGAGAAGGTCCGTCTGGTGACGCACCCGAACCCTAGACTTTAGCCCTTGTATCTGGGCTTTGCTGTTTATCTAGACAGAATTTTAATGCTCTTTTAAGGGCTTTATTGTAAAACTCTATCTTTTATTTCATGTCGATCTTTTACTATGTGTTTCTTATGGTTTGTGTTTACCATTCACACAGTATAAAAAATGTTTACTTTGACTCAAACCCTTTATTCGTCACTTAAAGAGTTGGCAAAGAAGTCAGCACCCTCGCTCGGCCTAAATTTTGAAGAAGTTTAAAGGCTTTGTTAGAGTGACGATGTCTCCATTAACCTTTGTTTCTTCACGGACTTAGATCTGTAGCTAATCCGTTTGGCCTTCTCTTGTATTTTATAGAACCCAAGAGTTATATACTCTGTCCGGACAAAGTGTTCGAGCATCACTCTGTTTGGACAGAATGTTTCGGCTAAACTGATCACTCTGTAGAGTGTTCGGCCATCATTCTGTTCGGGCCAGATTGATTTTGGCTAAACTGATCACTCTGTTCGGGCAGAGTGTTCGGCCATCATTCTGTTCGGGGCAGATTGATTTTGGCTAAACTGATCACTCTGTTCGGGCAGAGTGTTCGGCCATCACTCTGTTCGGACAGAATGTTTTGGCAAAGCTTCCATCACAACAATGCTGAGAAATATAACTTTATTGCTCGAGAAAAAGTTTACATTGGATTGCTGGACAACCCATTTATTCCAAAAAAATCTGTTAAAGACCATTTGGAGTTCTGACAAGTTCTGAGCCCCTTATCCCCAAAAAGGAAAGTGTTTTGGCTCGGGCCAAGACACTACTGGTAATATCTGTGCAAGTTTTCAGCATTCCAAGTGCGAGGGATAGATTCTCCTGAAAGTGTGCCGAGTGCATAGGCGCCCGTCTTAAGCACCTTTATCACACGGTAGGGTCCTTCCCAATTTGGAGATAACTTTCCCGTTGCTGCCTTTGGATTCGAGACTTTTAATTTGCGAAGGACTAAATCTCCCTCGTTAAACTGCTTGGATCGGACTTTCTGATTGTAATATCGTGCGACTCGTTGTTTAACGATAACGGATCGTACATGGGCTTGAGTTCGGGCCTCCTCCACTAAATCAAGATTTGCGCGGAGTCCAACATCATTGTTTAATTCGCTGAAATGTGAGGCTCGTATTGTTGGGACTCAGATCTCAACTAGCAACATCGCTTCGGTACCATAGCAGAGCGAGTAAGGCGTTTCTCCGGTGACCGAGTGTGGAGTTGTTCGATAGGCCCATAACACTTTGGGAAGTTCATCCACCCATGCGCCTTTAGCTTCATTTAACTTCTTCTTCAATCCTTGTAAGATGCCTCGATTCATGTTTTCAGTCTGACCATTGGATTGTGGATGGGCTACTGAAGTGAACCTCAAATCGATCGAAAGGTTCGAACAAAAGGTTCGAAAATTACTGTTGTCAAACTGTTTGCCGTTATCAACGACCAAAGCTCTGGGCACCCCAAAAGGGCAGATGATGTTTTTCCAAAAGAAGTCTTCACACTTGGCTAAAGTTATGGTTGCCAGAGATTCTGCTTCGGTCCATTTGGTGAAGTAGTCTATTGCTACAATCACAAACCGTCGTTGCCCCGACGCCATGGGAAAAGGTCCTAGTAGATCCATTCCCCATATAGCAAAGGGGATGGGAGAAACAATTGAAGTTAATGGGGCGACGGGTGTATGAGAGAGCGGTGCAAACTTCTGACATTGGTCGCACCTTCGGGTGAATTCGATGGCGTCTTTCTGCATCGTAGGCCAGTAATATCCTTGCCTTAAGATTTTCTGCGCCAACATCCTTCCCTCAAGATGTTGACCGCATATCCCTTCATGTACTTCTTGTAATGCGTATAGGGATTCTGATGGGCGTAGACATCTGAGGTAAGGAAGGCTGAATGATTTCTTGTATAGAATACCTTCAACTAAAGCATACCTAGCAGTTTTGACTGGAAGGTTCCTGGCCTCATGTCTCTCACTTGGTAATTCGCCTGTGGACAGGTATTTGATGATCTTGTCCATCCAACAGGGTTCTTGATCTATGATTTCAATCTCATCACGAGAACTGATACTGCGATTGTTAAGGAATTCAAGGTAAGTCGGGCGTCGAGCCTCCGTTTCTTCAGCGGAAGCGAGTCTTGATAACGTATCCGCTTGAGTATTCTGGTCTCAGGGGATTTTGCGAATGGTGAAGTTTTGAAACTTCACAGCTGAAGTTTTAACTAAGTCGAGATATTGAGCCATTCTTTCGTCTCTGGCCTCATAATCTCCCAAGACATGATTGACCACCAGTTGGGAATTGCTGTGAACTGATAGGGAGTCCACCTTTAATGCATGTGCTAGCCTTATTCCCGCGAGAAGAGCCCCATATTCAGCTTCGTTATTTGAGGCTTCAAACCTAAAACGAAGTGTGTACTCAATAGTAAAACCTTCTGGGCTTATAAGAATAATCCCGGCTCCACTATTGCCAACAGCTGAAGAACCGTCTACATAAAGATTCCAAGGATCAGTAACCTCAGAGATCACCAATTGAGGTGGGTCTTCGGGTAACGTGCATTCGACAATAAAGTCTGCTAGGGCTTGAGCTTTTACTGCAATGCGAGGTTTATACTGGAGATCGAATTCTCCCAACTCGACTGACCAGTTTACCAATCTTCCTGATGCCTCAGGGTTCATCAATACCTTTCTGAGCGGTTGGTCTGTCAGAACGATAATAGTATGAGACTGAAAATATGGTCGAAGACGCCTAGCTGATATGATGAGGGCCAGGGCAATCTTGTCGATCTTCGGATATCTTGTCTCCACATCTTGTAAGACCTTGCTGACGTAATAGATGGGTTTCTGGACTCCATTTCCTCTCTGATCAAAACTGTGCTGATGGCAACTTCGGTGACAGAGGTATATTAATAAGTCTTCTCCAGGAAATGGTTTCGAAAGTAGGGGCGGAGAACTCAAGTGTGTTTTCAGCTCTTCGAACGATCTCTAACAATCGTCCGTCCACACAAAATTCTTTGCCTTCCTGATGGATTTAAAGAATGGCGAGCATCGTTCAGCTGATCGTGCCATAAACCTTCCCAAAGCTGCAACCCTTCCTGTTAACTCTTGCACTTGTTTGACGGTTTTTGGAGGCGTCATGGCTTGAATGGCTTTTATCTTTTCTGGGTTTGCTTCAATTCCTCGTTGAGAAACAATAAACCCCAAAAAATTTCCCTGATTCAACTCCAAAAGCGCATTTGAGCGGGTTCAGCTTCATTCTATACTTTCGAAGGATGTCGAAAGTTTCTCTCAAGTCTTCCACATGGAATTCAGACTTTACACTCTTTACGAGCATATCGTCAACATAGACCTCCATGTTCTTCCCAATCAGGTCTCGAAAGATCATGTTCACCAGGCGCTGGTAAGTTGCCCCGGCGTGCTTAAGTCCAAAAGGCATTACTTTATAACAATATAACCCTCTTTCTGTGATGAACGACATTTTTGGGACATCGTCTTCGTGCATCATGATCTGGTTATAACCAGAATATGCATCCATGAAACTAAGCAATTCGTGGCCGGAAGTAGCGTCGATCAGAAGGTCGATTCTTGGAAGCGGGTAGCTATCCTTCGGACATGCTTTGTTCAGGTCAGTGTAATCAATACAAATTTGCCATCTGTCGCCGGGTTTAGGAACCATGACAACGTTAGCGATCCAATCTGGGTAATAGATCTCTTCAATGAATTTTGCAGTCAAGAGTTTATCTACTTCTTCTTCAATCTTCTCCTGTCTTTCTGGCGCAAAAGTCCTCTTCTTCTGCTTAACAGGTTTTTTAGATGGGTCGACATTCAGCCTATGGGTAATGATCTCTGGATCGATCCCAGGCATGTCTGCCACTGTCCATGCAAAAATATCCACATAGGTTCTCAATAGGTTCACCAGTTCGAGCTTGGTGTCTTCCTTAAGATTTGAGCCTATGCGAACCGTTTTGTTTTCTTCTCCGGGATATACCTCAATGCTCACAAGATCTTCAACAGGTTCTCTTCTTTGCATCTTTGTGTCCTCTCGGAGGTCTTCGATACTCAGTGCTTCTTTGTTCTTGGATCGGCATGAAGTTACGTAGCACTGGCGAGCCGTAGTTTGGTCTCCTTTCACCTCTCCAATCCCGTGTTTCGTGGGGAACTTCATCTTGAGGTGATAAGTTGACACTACCGCTTGTAACCGATTGAGTGATGGTCGTCCCAATATGGCATTGTATGCTGAGGGGACTTTTACCACCACAAAATCAAGCATGAAATTGGCTTGTGCCAGAGGTGTGCCGATCACAACTGGAAGTGCGATAATCCCTTCGGCTGCAACCGGATGATTGGAAAATCCATACAACGGTGTATCCATCTTTCGAAGACGATCTGTTGGAATATTCATCTTCTCGAATGCATCATGGAATAAAATTTCTGCGGAACTTCCGTTATCAATCAAGACACGCTTGACATCAAAGTTCCCAGCTTTAATGGTGATGACTAATGGGTCATCGTGCGGGATTTTTATGCCCTTCAAATCATCATCGAAAAAAGTGATCGTCGCTGCGGGTACAGTTTTAAGCTTCTTATTCGGGGGCGGGCTTGTTACGCACACCTCTCTGGCGTATGCTTTGCGAGCCTTACCCGATGAACCTCCTGCGGCTATTCCTCCGGATATAGTGTTGATCGTACCTGCATTCTCTTCCTGATTTTCTCTTTCTTCCATGGCCGGTGGTGTCTGTTGTCTTCTGTCTCCAGGAGCTACAAACTTTCTCAACTGGCCACTCTTGATAAGGGCCTCAATTGCTCGTTTGAGCGACCCGCAGTTGTCAGTTGTGTGGCCATGATCGTTGTGAAAGTGACACCACAAATCTTTGTTCCTCTTGTTTGGTCGGGATTTCATTCTGTCTGCCCACTGGAGAGCCTTGTTGTCTTTGATCTCGTGAAGAATTTGCGACGGCTTTGCATTGAGGGGTGTCAGGTTAAACGTGTCTTTTAGACGTTGTTCATCATGTTTAGGACGTTTTGCTGACTTTCCTTCTGGCAGAGTTATTTCTCGAGATCGTTTCTTCTGTTCCGGTTTCCCTTCTCCACGTCGGTCCCTGTGTGTCTCCAGGTATTCTTCTGCTTGAATATATTTGTTAGCCTTCTCAAGAAGGGCTTTCATATTACCTGGAGGACTTTTGTTCACAGAGAAAGCGAACTTGGATGTGGGTCGAAGGCCCCGGAGGAATGCAGTATACTTCACGGATTCATCCAAGTTGTCAATTTCCAAAGTGGCTGCATTGAATCGTCCGAGAAAACATGCCAAAGACTCGTTTTTCTCTTGCACAATGTTTAGCAGACTCGCCGAGTTCTTTCTTCGGGAGCGACTGCTTACAAAGTACTTTTGAAAGAGATCCGATAATTGGCTAAAGGAGTGGATGGACCTTGGTTATAGAGATTTGAACCATGCATGTGCAGCTTTCCTTAGAGTGGTTGGAAAGGCTCTGCACATGACAGCGTCTGAAACCTAGAGGAGTAGCATGGTTGTTTGAAACTAGTAAACATGTTCTCCTGGATCACCAGTCCCGTCGTAGAGGTCACATTGAGGCATCCGAAAATTGGGAGGCAACTTTGCTTTCTCGATGGCTTCGGATAAAAGATATCCAGATTCTTCTCGCGGGGGAGATTGTTCCGGATAACGATATCTAGGGGTAACCTTCCAAGAGTCTAGTCCTCGGGTACGAAACTCAGGCTTCTTCTTTCGGTGGATAGATCGTCGTAGTATCTCAGCTTCGTCGGCCTGTGCGGGAGAGGAGTTGGTACTGTCTTCGACTGAAGAATCGTGACGGTAGCATGATCCACTCCTGGTTACGTGATCTCCGCTTTTGTCCTTGTGATTGTAAGTTGGATCGGCCGTTGATTGGTATTTGTGGCCGTAACTTGATCTAGATGTGAGACGAAGGCGAAGATCACCGGGGTCAAGGTGAGAATGGTAAGTGGGTGGAGGAGCCACTGCCATGTCAAGTTTTTGTTGAAGGGTGTTCACGACATCTTTTAGCTCGTGAATCTCTTTTGTAAGTTCGACATGGGGTGTTTTAAATAACTTACGGTTCAGGCGATGACGAAGGTCCCCATTTTTCAGAGTAGACGTCGGAGAGTGATTTCTTCGAGGTCTATCTTCTGATTCGGGAGTTGCAGATGTGACGTTAACGTGTGCATCTTCCGCAGAATTTGCATGACGACGTGAAGGTGTCGAACGATGGTCACGACTGAGTCGACGAGAGCTGCTCGTTCGGGCGTGACGGTGTGGAGAACGACTATGTGAAGAGTCGCTAGAAGAAGAATGATTGGCCATGTTCCCTATAGTGGTCCCACGGATGGCGCCAATCTGTTGCAGCTAAAAACTGGATCGGGAACCACACCAGAAATCAGGCTTGCAAAAGAGAACACGGAGTGACCGCCGGGTGGGGTTCCGGCGGGGGAACGCTCCGATGCTTAAGTCAGAGATAACTAACAATGTAGAACTCTGAAGAAGCAGTAAGACACAAATGTGTGATTGTGTGTGAACTTGTCTGTACCTGAGGGGCTTGACCCCTTTATATAGTGGTAGAAGAAGGAGTCCTAGTAGGACTGGGCTTTGGTCAATTCTATTCAGAATCTCATTAGGATCCTAGAGGATCCCATATCAATCTCTGCTGATAGAGTTATAGCTTCTTTAGGATTCTGCCCGGTGATTGGTATGGTAAGTGCCATATCAGTAATGAGACAGTACGGGTTACGTGTCAAAACTGCCACGTGTCGTCCGTAGATTGGAGGGATATTTTTAGCTATATCAAAAAGTATGCAGCGAAGTGGGAAAACAATGAAGAATATTGTTGTAATTATTTGCTAAATTGTCTTTTTGATGAGCTTTATGATTATTATTTTCATACTTATAATTCTGTCAAGAGAATGTGAAAAGCGTCGCAGCAAAAATACGATACCGAAGAAACTGAAAAAAAGAAGTACACATGTAGCCGTTTTTTCAACTATAAGATGTCTGAAAACGTGTCGGTTGTAGCCCAAACGAATGACCTCCAGATGATTGTACATGAAATCATCTTCGAAGGAATCAAAGTAGACGAACAAATGCAAGTTGTTGCCATCATAGACAAACTGCCGAATTTGTGGAAGGAGTTCCAAAAAGGCCTCCGTCACAAGTAATCGGAACTGTCGATTGTCAACCTCATGGCTCGGCTTCAATTTGAGGAGGAAGCTAGAAAGTAAGACAAGAAGAATGAAGCTCTTGCCAACAACACACATGCCAACCGTGCCAACAGCCACCAAGGTAACGGTAATGCCAACAGTAATGGTGCTAAGGTAAACTTCCTAACATCGAGTTATAGTGCTCCTAAGGGTCAAAATAATTTTCAAAGGCAAAATAATTTTTTGAATGCTAGAGGTAAGCATATGAAAAACAAAGGTTTTAAAAATCAACGTTCTTCCTTTGCCTCTAAGAAGTGGAATCAAGGCCAATCTTCCAACCGTGAAAATAGCAACAAGAAAAATAAAAACTCAAATAACAATTCTAGCAATAACAATTTTGCAAATTAAGGTTTTGCAAATGGTGCATGTTTTATTTGTGGAAAACAAGGGCACCAAGCTAGAAATTGTCGTTATAGGAAACTCGGTTCAACTCCACAAGCTAATGTTACTGAAGAATCGTTTGTTGCTATAATTTCGAAAATAAATCTGGTTGGAAATGAAGAAGGATGGTGGGCCGACTCCGGGGCATCAAGACATGTTTGTCATGATAAAAATTGGTTTCAAAACTATGTCTTGGTAGAAAAAGACAACAAGGTTTTGCTTGGTGATTCTCATTCCACAAAAGTCTTAGGCATGGGAGATGTTGTTCTTAAATTTACCTCGGGCAGAATTTGGACCCTTAAGGACGTGCTACACACTCCGGATATTAGGAAGAACTTTCGAGTCCGATCAGTTTGTTTTGTCAAAGAACAATATGTTTGCTGGTAAAGGCTATGCATGCGATGGTAAGTTTAAACTCGATGTTGAAATGAATAAAACTTCTGCTTCCGTTTATATCATGTCTTGTGTGAATACTTGGCATGCTTGTCTTTGTCACATAAATGCAAATATCTTAAGGATATGAGTCATGTAGGACTTTTGCCTAACTTGCATAATGAACTTGAGAAATGTAAATTTTGTAGCATGACCAAAATCACTAAACAACCTCACCACAAAGTCGAAAGAAATTCTGAATTACTAGAGCTAGTTCATTCAGATATATGTGAATTTGAAGGCATTTTGACACGTGGTGGAAAAAGATATTTTATCACTTCTATTGATAAATTTTCTAGATATTTGTTATGTTTATCTCATGAAAATAAAAGTGATGCTTTTGAAATGCTTACTGTGTTTATTAAGGAAGTAGAAAATCGTTTTGATAGGAAGATAAAAAGATTGAGAAGTGATAGAGGCATGGAGTATGACTCCTTAGGCCTTATCACATATATCCAATCTTTAGGAATAGTTCATGAAACTACCCCTCCTTATTCGCTAGCCTCTAAAGGCGTGGCTGAAAGGAAATATAGAACCTTGATTAATTTAACTAATGCCATGCTTACTAGCTCTGGTGCACCTAAAAATCTTTGGGGTGAAGTTCTCTTGACTGCAAACTATGGCCTTAATAGAACACAAAGAAAGAAAATTCTCAAAACTCCTTATGAGTTGTGGAGAAATAGAAAACCAAATTTAGAACACCTTAGAGTTTGGGGTTGCTTAGCCTTTGTGAAGATTTCTGACCCAAAAATTTTCAAATTAGGAATTAGAGCATCACGTTGCATTTTTCTAGGTTGTGCTCTTAATAGTAAAGCTTATAGTGTCTTGATCTTGAGAACAATGTTGTGGTTGAATCTATGGATGTGATATTTCATGAAGATAAGTTTCCTTACAAATCCAAAGATAGTGGGGGTGAGGAAACCGAAACCATAGAATCATCCCAACCTAGTCAAGAGGCAAGTTCTTCACAACATTAGTGTAAGGAACGAATAACATAGAAGAAGCAAACGTGCAAGGGTAGAGAAAGACTTTGGCCCTGACTACCTTGTATATAATGTTGAGAGAAGTCATATTACCCTAGAAGAGCTTTATCCTCACCAGACTCTGACCTTTGGAAAAAGCTATAAATTATGAAATATAGTCTCTAATGGCTAATAAAATATGGAAGTTAGTTGACTTACCTCCAGGTTGTAAATGGATTCTAAGGAAAAAGCTTAAACCTGATGGTACAGTTGACAAGTTTAAAGCGAGGTTGGTAGCAAAGGGGTTTAAACAACGAGAAGATATTGACTTTGTTGTTACCTTCTCGCCAGTCACTAGAATAACATCCATTAGGCTTTTAATTGCTATAGCAGCGATCCATAACTTAGAAATTCACCAAATGGATGTTAAAATAGCCTTCCTAAATGGAGAATTGGAAGAAGAGATTTATATGGACCAACCAGAGGGTTACATACAACCAAGGCATGAGAGCAAGGTGTGCAACTTCACTAAATCCCTATATGGGTTGAAACAGGCTCCCAAGCAATGGCATGATAAATTCGATCAATGTGTTCTAGCTAGTGGTTTTAAAGCAAATGAAAGTGACAAATGCATCTACTATAAATCTGAAAATAGTGAGCATGTTATCATTTGCTTGTATGTGGATGATCTTTTAATCTTTCGCACTAGCATGAAAATTATTGAATTCACCAAATCTTGGTTGAAAAAGAATTTTGAAATGAAAGATTTAGGTGAAGCTGATATGATTCTAGGCGTGAAAATTACTAGAACTCGTGATGGCATATTTCTTGATCAAGCTTATTATGTTAAGAAAATTTTGAAGAAATACAAATATTTTGATTGCAAAACTGCATGTACTTATTTTGATCCTTAAAATCATTTATATCCTACTAAGCTTGAAATTGATGTTATGTATCAAAAAGAATATGCAAGTATAATTGGTAGTCTTAGATATGCTATTGATTGCACAAGGCCTAATATCGCATACACTGTTGGTGTTCTTGGTAGATTTACAAGTAAACTGAGTCTTGAACATTGAAATGCCATGTATCGTGTTATGGATTATCTTAAAAGAACGATTAACCATGGTTTGATGTATCAAAGGCAACCAGCTGTTCTTGAAGGTTTTAGTGATGCAGATTGGAATTCTCAATCTGGAGATTTGATGTCAACAATAGGCTATGTGTTTACATTAGGTGGTGGAGCTATACGTTGGAGATCCAAGAAGCAACAGATAATTGCCAAATCCACCATGGAAGCTGAACTAATTGCCTTGGCTTTGGCAAGTGAAGAAGCAAGTTGGCTACGAGATCTATTATTCAAGATGCCTATGTGAGAAAAAATAGTGCCACCTGTCTTGATTCACTGTGATAGCACGGCAGTTATTGGCAAAGTACAAAGTAAGTATTATGATGGAAAATCCAGATCACTTAGAAGAAAATAGCACGGCAGCTATTGGCAAAGTACAAAGTAAGTATTATAATGGAAAATCCAGACCAGTTAGAAGAAAACACAGTACTGTGAGATCATACCTTAGCAAAGGTGCGATCAATATTGATTATGTGAGATCATGCGATAATCTCTCTGATCCACTTACAAAAGCTCTAGCTAGAGAAAAGATCTGGTATACATCGAGGGGATGGGACTTAAGACCAAGAATGTATAAGTCACCTATAAGGATACAACCTCCTAGGGACTGAAGATCCCAAGAACTAGGTAAGGAGACCAACGAATTATAGAGTGACTGGTGTTGTACATGTACTACTTTTGTCTTATGACAATGTCCCTCCTCATGGTGTAAGTACATGTTTCTCATAATAATATTGGAGGTTGAGATTCATTGTAATCTCTTAATAAGTTCTATAGCTCATACGGGTGGGATGTAATAGTTCGGAGAGCATCCTAGTTAGACTCACCTATATGAGTGTGGAAGTGAGACCGTTTCCTATGAGAATCGGGCTAATTCTCTAGAGCACTCATGAAAACTGGGATAAAACACATGGCCATAACGTGCTGGCTTATGAAGCTTGGTTTAGGATACCTTGAGTCTCATGTGTGTGATGTCTTCTACGTATCCTTAAGTAGCTATCATTTCAAGGCTGAGTTCTCTTTGACTCTAATACGGGAAGACCGAAACACTAAGTCAAAGTTTCAAGGCAGAGCTACTTTCACAATGCATGAGACTCTCACCTTTTACCCACTGTCTAAGTTGTGAATTTCTAATTAAAATAAGTTGGGGATTGTTGGTGTATTTTAACAGAAAGTTCTCTTTTTCTTCAAGATTGGTTTTAAAAAAAACATTGAAGTTTTTGAGTAAAACCATAAAGTGCTTTAGTCCCACATTGCTTGAAAATGGCAAGTCAAAATTTTCTTAGATACTAAAACATTTGGAAAGTTCTTGTCCCACACTGGCTATTGTAAAAGGACTTTAAGGAGTATATAAAGTGACACTCCTTGGCCTTTGAGTAAGATGTGCTTGAGTCTAAGACTAGCACGAGCAAGGGGGAAGGACAAGTGGGGGAGATACGGGCAGTATTCCGGCCTCTCCCCAGACCTCACGCGGGACTATAGCGTGACTATATATACTGCAAAATATAGGTGTTGGGCAACATTCATATTCTTTATTACTCCCCAACAGTCACATTTTCTTTTATTACACAACATGCATGCATTCATGTACATATCGACCCTACCTATCATTGGTTTTAATTTAAGGTCTTATAAAGTAGTCCCATTGATTATGCCTGTCGATTGAAGTTGGATGAAAAGAAAAAAATGATGATGATTGCGAGGATCGCGTCGATGAATTTCTCGAGTTTGCTTAAGGCATCCTGAATATGTTGACTTTGAGAAGATAATGTATCTATTTACAACATCTTAGTTATTGCATTGGAGAAAAAGAATGGCGTAAAACATCATCTTATCCGATATGATTTTATGGGTGGATACACAAGATGGACTCAGCAACGGAAAAAAAGTAATATTGTTATCTAACAGCACGACTACTCAACCTGATTTTAGGGTAGATGCACAATATGATTATCGAGATATGGCCATAGATGCTAGGGAGGTTAATGTTGACTGAGGTGACTTCCGCGATGATGATGATGATGCACAACAGCTCAATGGGCGTGCTCATCAGTTTTATGATTTTTTAAGAGACGCTTTTGAGCCATTGTGGGATGGCATTAGGAAGCACACGGGGTTATCTTTGGTTAGTAGGTTATTATAGTTGAATAAGACGACGGTCTGAGTGAGAAAGGATTTAATAAGTTGTAACGCTTAATATGAAAATTTTACCGGAGAGTGAGAAACTGCCACCGTCATATATGATGCCATAAAGATGACGGTGAAACTTGGCTTTGGTTATAAGAGGATAAATGCTTATAATAATGATTGTGTACTGGTTTGGAAAGGGAATAAAATTTTTTGAAAGTGTCAAGTCTGTGACCAGACAAGGGGGAAAATAAAAACATTGCATGTATGGTATTACGATATTTTTTGATACGCCAAGGCTCCAGAGGATGCATCACTCTTCTAACATGGCTGAACATATGAGGGCTCAGATTGAGACTCATAACAATGATGTCCATGTGATGACAAACCCTACTAATGAAGAGGCTTGAAAGGAATTTGACCGCATGTATCTAATCTTTGCTCAGGAAGTTTGGAATGATAAACTTGATTTGGCAACCGATGAGTTCAATCCTTTCGGACAATATAGCATGCACTACTCCATATGGCTTGCTATTATTGTCCTGTATACTTTTCCCCAAAATGTGCATGAACTGGCTTTACATGATTTTCTTATTTTGGGGTCGAGCCCTGGTAATTAAGGACATAGACGTGTTTTGTAGGCCGTTGATTGATGAGCTGAAACTACTGTAGGATTGCGGAGTTAAAACTTATGATGCCTCTCTTATGCAGAACTTTCAAATGAGGGTTGTGTTGATGTGGACTATACATGATACTCCCGCATTGGGCCATATGTGTGGCTGGAGCACACATGGAAAGTTAGCATGTCCTGCTTGTATGGGCGTGAACCTAGTTTTTACACTAAAGCATGGCTGCCAGGCTTTGTGGTTTAGATATCATCTTGAGTTGTTACCACCAGACAATTAGTCTTGTAGGAAAAAGGATAAATTTGACGGAACAATAGAGCATAAGGTTGTCACACTGGACTATCTATTTGGTGTTGAAGTGCTTTCACATCTATAGGCACTTGATACCGACATACCAGATGGAAAAGGTATGCCAAATCAGAAGATTACATGACATGGGAAAGAGCATACTTGGAAAAAATAGTGTAGTTTAGGAATTAAGCTATTGAAAGACGCTTTTTATTTAAAACATTATGGATGTGATGCACAATGAGAAAAATGTTTTTGATATTGTCTTCAACATAGTGATAACATGAAGAAAAATCAAAAGATCACCTTAAAGGAAGGAAAGATCTATAACAGTTGGGTGTATAGAGTGAATTCTATCCTGTTCAAGTCAATGGGAGGATGATACTTTTGAAAGCACCATATTGTCTAGGCAAGAAGTAAGTATAGAAGGTCTCTCAGTGGGATAAGAATTTGAAGCTTTCGGATATATATATGCATCCAATATTTCTGGTTGCTGTAATGAATCAGAGTGTAAGTTCTAAGTGACGAAGAGTCACGACTGCCATGTATCTATGACAAGCCTTCTGGGGATTTTTGGCAAAGTTTGTATGTAAGACTTTGACAGAATTCTCATTTCTTTCAAGATCTATGTTCTTCAATACTCCAAGTAAGTAATATAGAGGTTCTTGAGAAAAACTTTATAGTAACAATTTGCAAGCTTGAGAAAATCTTCCCACTATCCTTCTTTGAATTGGAGCTTACTCCTGTTCACTTGGCGTACGAAAGTTAAGATGGGTGAATTTGTGCAATATCAGTGGATGTATCCATTTGAGAGGTAATCTTTTAAATCTTTGTTATTCACTTATGCAAACCATGTAATCTTTGATATTTGATTAATTCTATTTCATAAACTTCTAGGTTCATATTTTATTTGAAGAAAAAAGTCCCTAATAAAGCTTGTATTGAGGGCTTAGTTTCTAAGGCTTATATAATGGAAAAGCTTGTCAAATTTTGTTGCCAATACTTTGGGCCTATTGTTAACACAAAATTAAATCAACTAAGTCAAAACAAGGCTGAATTAGCACAAATTTAGAAGGACATTTATCAATATTCAAAATATTCAGGTAGCCAATCTGATGAACCTATACTCAGTGGCTAAGGGAAAAAGTGTATAGTGCTACCACAATATACGCCCTTCTAAATTTTGAAGAAGTTTCATATTTTATTAAGTGAATTTCCAATAATTGTAAATTCTTGAAAATGAGCGAGTTTAGTTGCTTATATTGATTTGCAGTGAGTTCGATGCGGAATCTCAAATCACTAATCCCGCAGGACTCGAACTTTATTAGAATTTACATTTTTTTGGTGGTTCAAACAACCTATAAGTGTGAAACCAAACTATACTATATAGTGATGTGATTAGTTAGTGTGCAGATATATTCTTACTTTTTGCATCTTCTATAATAGGTACAATCGGTCTACAGACCAGTTGATTCCCCTTTGAAACTATTAGCTCAAGACCCTAAGAAACATGTTAATTGACATGGAGGCTTTATCGTCAACGGGTTTAGGTTTAACACAAAAGATCATGGCCGAACTAAACAAACCCAAAATATTGGAGTCTTGGTCATTGGCAACTGTTGTAACGATTATTGCATGGATTTTTATAGTGAACTTGATGAGATTGTCGAGCTAACATATCTTGATAGCCAAAATCGCATGATAATGTTCAAATGTACCTGGCTTAATATTATATACAATAGAGGAATTCTTGTTAGCTCACAAAGAATTGTAGATGTCGATAATAAGTCAAGACGTGGATAAGACAATGATATCCGGCCTTTGGATCCAATTATATCCCAAATGAAAGGCCATAAGAGATCAACATGGATGAAGAGCTCCACTGAACAAGGAAACAAACCTAAAAATCTTAGAAAGTTTGCATTGTGCAACAAAATGACCAACCATGATAAGCGAAACCAGTACAAGGCACTGTAGATAAGTCCAGGGGGTTTGCAAGGCAAGGAAGATGATGATGTCAAAGAAGATGAAATGGACTTCTAGTTTACAGATTTTGTAGTGATCTTTTCGTAATAATCAAGTGTACGGACGTTGCATTTGAATTATAGACTTTGTAATAATCCTGTAATAATCCTAGCAGTTTATTCATAATCAATTATGATGTACTGTGGGGTTATTCACAAATTGTGTTTCTTTACCGTCTGAATTTTAATAATGTAGTCTTCCTGTGACTAATTTAGCTTTGCACGTAAAGCGTTGGACCAGCAAAGCTTTAAGGAAAAAAGAACTTCTCCAATGTCGTAAGCTAGATAATGGCTATCCACTAGACAACGTAGCGAACGGGCAAGCAGAAACATTGGATTCCAACACTTAAAAAAAATCGGCCTTTTTAACCGTCTGCTAGACAATGTAGCGGACGGCCAAGCAAAATTATTGGGTTCTAACACTTAGAAGAATTTTGGCCTTTTTAACCATATGCTAGACAATGTAGCTGATGGCCAAGCAAAAACTTTAAGTTCTATTACTTAGAAAAATTTTGGCCTTTTTTATTGTCTGGCAGATAGTCTAGCAGACGATTTGACAGTAAAAATCGATATGCTCAACCGTCCGCTACACTACGTGATAAACGGTTTAGCAGGCTAATTAAAATCTTTATTCCTTCATTTATCCACCACCATCCCATCAACCTGTTTCAAGTAATACTCAACAACCACAACAACATAATTCTCAAAAGAAATACTCAATCACAACACACAGCATTCTCAAAAGAAACACAATAAACACATAATATTTCCATAAACGCATAAAATACCAAAAATTCTTTTTATTACATAAACACATAAAATTTCCATTGTTATCTGGCATCACTTGTAGCCGGATTTACAATATCCCTAACTAGTCTAGGTCATCCTCGATCAATTTGCCAAGCTATCCTATACCTAAAGTTTTATATGTCTTCATGGCTCCAGATGGCCTTCTTGAGGATCTCGGACTGACAAATGTAGTCCATATACATCAAGACAAGGACATCGTAGTCCGACTGGTTATTTTGCATGGGTCTACATTTTTTCAATCGAACTTTGAGATTCGCCTTTGTCGGTACTTTTTGTCTACTAAGAGAGTGAGCACGGCACAAAAGATATCCTATGGAAGAATAAAATTGGTGTAAGCTACGAGATACAAATTACAGATTAAAAATAGGAAAACTGTAACAAGAATGCAAAGCTTACCATAGCCGTCAGTTGTTCTTTGAAAAGGTCCTTCACAGGCATCAACGGGACATCGTTGTGGAGACTATCGGGGATTGAAATTACCATAGCCCATGGTTCATAGAAAACCAAAAACCAGTGGGAGTGCTCTAAGAGGGTACTAGAAAGACATTGTCTCATGGAAGCTCACCGAATTCACAGTATTCGTGAAAAAATACAGCGAGCAAACTAGCCTAACACCATTGGATCAATGTTTTCTTTCTCCTCAGTAGACAACATTGTTGCCATTCTCCATAAAGCAGTCTATGAAAAAGCGCGTCCAACATAAAAACATATGGATACGCATTTGCCCTATCCCTCTGTCAACGCATTAGAAGCTTGGTGTAGGCAATCATTGCCATATCTTCCAACCAACAACCCCACCAGAGGGTGGACATTCTATCCCATGAGACCTCATAATCAACCTCACAGTGGTTCACACCACATATCGAGCGTAGCTGGGGGGGCTCGCTAAAGTATTGTTGGTGGACTAAGGCATGTTTTGTCGGCTTTAAAGGCTTCAACGGATGACCTATAGGACAAAAGGGATTGACAAGGGGATCGACTGGGGTATATTATTCTCCTTGAGGCTCTTTGAGTATCCCAAGGCCGAAACTAGAAGGTCCCATCCACGGGACGAGTTACAGTGACTCGAAGAGGTTAAAGTTCGCGAAGTCAAAATCTTGTGTGACTTAACTCCGAGGACCTGGTGTAACCTTCGAGCCCCTATGCAAAGTAAACGAGGGCTGACTCTACTGGTCCCAATGAGTCATTCCCATACCCAAAGGTGGCCCTCAAGCATCACCCATTCTAGCTCCGAAGGGACCACCAACTCCCTCGCTCACCCCCGAAGTCTGCACCGAGGGATCACCCATTCCCTCGCTTACATGGGGAGGCTACCACGAAGGATAATCCATTCTCGAGCTCATGCCTGAAGGATGTCCCGTATAGCGGCTCGCAAACTCCCCACAGCCATGCGCCAAGATCTCAGCATGGGAGCTAATATCCACTCTCATGGTATCTAGCAGATCCTTTCGCTTACTCAGTTTATCGAAGAAGTCAAGTGAGGCATCAACCTACATCTAATTAGATCATAAGTAACTTTAAACACGAATGAGATTGAATGCAAAACTTAGGAGATAAAATTCATTTGGAAGTCATAAAGAAACTTATGAGTTTGAATGCTCTACGCTCATCAATCTGACCCCTCAGTTGGTATTTCTTGCCTTTTGTCCACTATACTGGGTTTATTCTCTTCCAAGTGATGCGGTAATACCACCCCAAATACTACTCAATGCTAACCATAGGGTCGAGCTCCAACACAATGGCTGCTAGCGTGTCTTGCCAAGATTCCCACAGTCCAAGTTTGGCAGCGCACAATTTAGCCACCCGGTGGATTCCCGTTCACCCTCATGTCTAGGCCATCGGCTACCAACTCCTCCAGGCACTCAAAATGGCACATGGCGCAATTCGGTTGTTGCCACTCCATGATCTCTCGATGGATCAATGGAGTGTGTTGCATCCCAGAGAGCATAGACACAGATGACTCTGCCACCCGTCACTCCAAATGTTTGTATGATGCTCTATACATTTGGCCCAGAGATAGCGAGTCAAACTATCCGTAACTGAATACAATGTTACGATAGAGATCATCTCTACTTGGGTAGTGGCTCTCCCTCTAATGGGTACACTGACACTAAAGTGTTCGTAAAATCACACCTGAGAACAAAGACAAATTTAGGGTTGTATGGTCAAAATTTATTGTGCACTGGCTAATAAAAAATTATCAAAAAAAAATTAAAAAGAGTTATATGATATACCTGTAACATGAGAGACATGCACATATAGCTTGCAGTCGGCCCTCATTGCCTTGTGCAATGCTTGATACAAGTACACAAGTGTGGCTGTATCCCAAGCATAGTCCCCAATCTTCTGCAGGTTACCCAACAGAGCTAAATATTTCCTATTGAACTTGTTATTTGTCGTTGTTGGGAATAAAATTGCCTCCGTCACCCATAGTAGGAAATCCTTTCTTTGTTTTACAAGCATCTCCTGTTTATAGTCTTCCGGTAAAACCATCAACATGTCGACCAATCACCTCAACTTTATTTGCGGGTGCCCAAATTCGATCTCGGGTTCGAATGGAATAAGTTCCTAGCAACTCTTTTATTTGTCGCTAAAACCTAGCAAAAATTACAGGCCATCCGGTCACGAGTAACCCTAAGATCATCCCTACATCCTCTAAAGTTATTGTCATCTCTACTAAGACCCGTTTCACTTCTCCACCATTCAAAAATGGCACTTATAAAGGTCCAGTTAAGTTGCTGAAAGATATTGTCATAAGTAAAAATCCCAAAATCCATTCTATTCAGCAATTTTTTTTGTGTTTTGTTCAACCTCCACTCTTCGAGTTGTTTGCTTACTTCTACTGTGATAAGTGCTGCTCTTTCTTACGAATTGACAAAGACTATTTAAGCAAACCAAAAGGTCTATAATGTTCATGAAACTAAGAAAATAAACAAAAAATAATTTTCTTACTTGTCCAGTCCAGATGGATATGCAAGTATGGTTTGCTTGGTCGTACAATATGGAGGGATCTTCTGGTCCGAAGTTAAAGGCCATTTTTTTCCACTGAAATAATGCAAAACCATCAAGTTCGGAAGTTTCTATCAAACATTGGCAAATTACTAACGCTAGCACATGTATAATACATCATCTATGTATGTATACATACACATCTACACATACATAATACATAATCAAAATCATGCGCAATACTCACAAACTCTAGATTATACACAAATAAAGCATTATTTTGTGAACTTACGTGATTAACGGACGATTTAAGGAATTCTTGGGAACATTATGCATAGATCCATTTGGTAGCGCTGGTGGGAAGATAGGGAAGAAGAAAGAAAGAAAAAAGATTTTCGAAGGGCTATTTATATACATCGTCCCCGAGTTTAACTTACGATCCGCTAGACAATGTAGCGAATAGTAAGCTGTTCGATAAGGACAATATGTCCCACCATCTGACAGGTAATGTAGCGGACAAAGAGGGGACAGATGTGACAGTTGGTCAGGCTAAAAGTGTCAAGGTCAAAAAGTCGTCCGCTACACTGTGTAGCGGACGGACATTGTCCCACACCGTGGGGGCATTTTGGACAAATTCCAACTTTGCTACAGTGTGTAGCGGATTGCTATTTTTTAAAAAAGAAATAGATTTGGGTAGACCGTCCGTCCTTTTAGGATGGACGGCCAGATAATGCGAGAGGGCAACTTGGGCTAAGTTTCCCGGCCACTGCCCGTGCGATCTGGCCATCCATCCATTAGGGATGGATAGCCCAGATCATTTTTTAAAAAACAAAAACATCGTCAGCCACACAGTATGACGGACGATCGTCTAGACCAAAATACCCCTCCTGCTCGTCCGCTACACAGTGTGGCAGACGACTTTTTGACCCTGACATTTGTTAGTCAAAAAGTCATCCGCCACACAGTCTAGCAGACAACTTTTGGCTAAAAACATGTCAGATATGTTCCCTTCTCTGTCCGCTACACAGTGTGGCGGACAATGTGGCAAATATACCCCAAATTTTGGCAATTCTCAGCTCTTCTTCCATTTTCAGCTCTTGAGATCTACTTGCCTATATTTTCAGCTCCCTTTAGTTTCTAACTTCAAGTAACAAAGCTGCAAGCTTCTCTCAAGCAAGGTAAGTGGGTGAATGATGAAGTTTTTTTTATGGGTAGAATGGTAATTTTTTTGATGTTTATATAATGTTTTTTGAGATTATATTTGTTTCATTTATCAGTTTATTCAATAAAGTAATTTTAATTTGTTATATTCAAGAAATTAATTATTGTTAAATTCGTATTTTTTTAAGATTATGTTTGTTGTGTTTGGCATGCTAAATTGGTCTATTCACTGTCAAATGGTACATTTGCTAAAGCTTCAAAATTCATACTCGTTGCAATCTCAATACCAACATATCCATGAAGATATAAGCATTCTTGTTAGGCCATGGTTTAGAAATTCCTTTTTTGCTAACTTCCATAACATCTTCATTGTTACCGTAATCACTCATTTTCAAAACTTTTCATAAGAAATTCATAAACATACTACAGTTAGTGAACTGGTAATAGATTACGAACTAAAATATTTTTTTGACTTCATGCAACGATGTAAATCGTCTTCATGGACTGCCTATGGATCCATTCACCTATAAGTTTCTTGGCCATCGGTAGGAATCAAACTCATTATGGCATAGCAGCATCTTCGAGCACATTGCCACCAACGAAGGTGTATGTCATCTCAGGGAAACAACGTATACATGATGTGAATGATCTTAGATCTAAGATGATGCAAGTCTCAAGCTCAAATTCTAATGGTGAACTAGAAATTGTTAAGGAGTTAAAGGACAAGCCACCGAAAGCTTGTTCATAGTGCAAGTGGTTTGTACCACACTCATCTAACTAATGCTTACTTGGCAAATAAGTTGCATATCTCTGAGAGCATTATAACCGACTCTCAAATGAAAAAGATGGGAGTTCTAACCAGTTTTACAGTACTTTCCCACACATAACAAGATCAACCAAATTTAGTAAGAAGATCATATGCAGCTGCAGTGGAATCGAATCGTGAAAGTGCTAAAGGGCTAAAACTGGATTTTATTAATCCCCGAGAAATTAATGGTATGAAAGGTGTTGAATATTCAGATGAAGATGTGGCGAATGAACTAAACACGTGAAAAAACTCTCTGGTGGTATATGGTATGTCCCTCATAACATGTGATGAATGGTTTATTGGAAAGAATTTGGAAGAGGTTTGAGAATTTTCAACATAGTCTCTTGAAATCTGGAGTCTACATTATGAAATTCCCCATTGAGGACATTTTGGCCCAAATTTTAGAATTTGGGCCTTGGTCGTTCGATAACAAACCTCTCATAGTAAAATGGTGGGATCCGAGTGTCTCTTTAGAAATTAATGGGTTAAGCATAACCCCCATTTGGATTAGAATGCCCAATCAACCTCTTCAATTTTGGTATGCTTCAGTATTGAGCAGAATTGTAAGTTCTATTGGAAAACCACCATTCACTGACCATAGAATTGCTACAAAAGAGAGACTGTTGTATGTAAGGATTTGTGTGGAGATTAGCATTCAAAATCCATTGCCTAAATCTATTCTCATGAAAGGTCCTAATGATACCATATATCAACAACCCATCGACTATGAATGGACTCCATGAAATGTCGTTGGACATACATGGGAGAGATGTCAAAAAAGAAAGCAGGAATTGATGGAAAAAATTAAGCCAGTGGATAATACTATGAGCAAGGTTGTAATGATGTGGTCCCAACCCAACCTTCAATCAGCAAGGTATTCATACAATTGAGCCTATTATGCTTACCTCAGAGAGATCCTCTATCCTGATAAATAATAGCTTTCAAGATTTACAGGAGGATATGGATAGCTGAAAAGAAGCAATATACTCGAGCAGAGAAGGCTAAGGCATTAGGTATGTTTATGCCCATCCATAATAAGAAAAAAGAAAAATGCAAAAGCTTGTGCAATAAGTTTTATCATGCAGTTCAAAGCTTCTAAAATAGATGGCTATTAATAAGACTGCCTCGTGCTTTGGCACGAGTTTCAAGACAAGTATAAAATAAAACTTACAAAAATAGGTATCTATAATGTGCTTTGTACTCTGTGAGAGATAGAGAGAGAGTGAATGTGTGCGCGCGTGCGCGCGCCTGTTTGTATGTTTGTTTATCTTTTATTTACTTTACTTCATGTTGAACTCCTTACTTTGAGGTTATCATTAAGTATTTGAAGCTATGCAAATAATTATAAGACGTGGATAACTATAAACCTTCGTAATGTTAGAAATTTATATTTCTTATCAGATAGATTACAAGAGACAACTGTTAGCCTTAAAATTGGTTAGCGTCTTCCTAAGGATTCGATGGGCTTAACATCCCTGCCCATGTCACCTATTATGGGATGGGTGCAGCCCCTTATGCTAGATGCAGTTCTGAGAAACTTTAAGGAAATAAGGTTGCACCCTTGCTAACAGCTATAGCTTTTGGCCGAGTGGTAATCGCTTGATCTAAAAAGTGGTACCAGAGCAACGTCATGGGTTCGAATCCCCCGGCTGACACTGGGGGGGAGATTGTTAGCCTTAAAATTGGTTAGCGTCTTCCCTAGGATTCGATGGGCTTAACATTCCTACCATGGCACCTATTATGGGATTGGTGCAGCCCCTTATGCTAGATGTGGTTCTGAGAAACTTTAAGGAAATAAAGTTGCACCCTTGATAACAGCTATAGCTTTTGGCCGAGTGGTAAGCGCTTGATCCAACAAGTAAAATCATGAAGATGAAGAGAGAAAAGTTTAATCTATGAGCCTTGATGTTTCTCTAATGAATGGAGGCTTAGAATGTGGTTTCCATGGTGTATTATGAAGCCCCAAATCATTTATATAGAAAAGATATGAAATATAGCCATTACGGACAAAAAGTGAGCAAAACTACCATTGCAGTCGACTGTATTCCCAATGTAGTCGACTGGGTTCCCTTTAAAATAGCCATTGGAGCGGAATTTTGACCAATGCAGTTGACTGGATTCCAATGCCGTCAACTCTATTCCAATGCAGACGACTGTATTACCCTACTGCCTTTCGGCTACCTCATGGAACTATTTACATAATAGTAAAGATCTATTATAATCGATAGTAACTTAGCATATGCATTCTTTCTTGCTCTTTGACATTGGACTTGATGAAGCTTCCATAGCATGTCCACTATAACTTTAAGCTTCTTTGGCTTTAATCCATCTATCCAACTTTTCAAATGTGTCTTCATGAGTGTGTATGTATATACCTATAAAGAATACACTCAAAGCACACATTAAAACATAATCATTGTGTAGTTATCATCAAAACAAGATGTAAGCCTAGGTTATCCAACCATAGGCTTAACGCCAAGAAAGTTAATCAATCATGGCTTATGTTGCGGGAATGGAGGGTAGTTCTACCACTAGGCATCCATTGTTTAATGGGACCAATTATAGTGTGTGGAAAGTTAAGATGAAAATCTACTTAGAGTCTCAAGACTATGAGATGTGGGATATTGTTGAGAATGGTCCTTTTGTTCCAACAAAGGTGGTTGACAAGGTTGAGGAGCCTAAATCCAAAACAGATTATAGTGATCATGATAAGAAGATGATTTGTATGAATGCTAGAGCGAAAAATTGTCTTATTTGTGCTTTAGATACCAATGAGCTCAATAGAGTCATTATGTGTAATTCGGCTAAGAGTATTTGGAATACTCTACAAGTTATGCATGAAGGAACTTCACTTCTTAGAGATTCCAAAATGAACTTATTGTTTAGAGATTATGAGTTATTCCAAATGCTTTCAAATGAATCCGTTACGGATATGAATACTCGTTTCACTAACATTGTGAATCCTTTGAAGCAATTGGGCAAAGAATTTACTAATGGTGATCTCGTAAGAAAGGTGATTAGGTCCTTACCAAGAGCTTGGGATGCAAAGATCACCGCCATTCAAGAATCAAAGAATATAAACATCTTTCCTCTTGATGAATTGAGGTGTTCTCTAATGACGTACGAAATGCAACTCAAATTTTTGATCAAGAGGACGTCAAGAAGAAGCCTGCATCAATTCTCTTAAAGCTTCATCTTCAAACCTTGAGTCAAGTGATGATGAAAAAGAATTTGATGAAGAGGATATTGAAATGGTTGCAAAGAACTTCAAGAAGTTCTTAAGGTTTAGAAGGAATGGTGGGAGACAACAACAAAATGCTAGCAATGAAGAAAAGCTTTGCTACAAATGTCAAAAGCCGAGACACATGAAGATGGATTGTCCTATATACAAAAGGGAAAAGAAGGAAAGAAGAGATGTTTGGGAAAGAGTTAAAAGAAAACAACTCTCTAAGAAAGAGAACAAAGAGAAAGAAAAAGCAATGAATGCCGAACATACTCCAACATGGAGTGACTTCGATTCAAGTGATGAAGATGATGAAAAGAATGAACAAGCAAATGTGTGCTTCATGGCAAATGGTGAGGTAAGCTCTTCTTCCTGTAGTGATAGTGATAGTGATAGTGAAAACTTCGAAGATGCTTATGATAGCCTATATGAGAAATCCAAGAAAAATTTTAAGAAAAATATTATTTTATCAAAAAAATTCCTTGAGGCTAATAAGCAAATTGAGAAGTTGAGAATAGAAAATAATGAGTTGCATGCCAAGAATGATTGTATTTTCAACTATTTATATGTAAAACATGTGAATAATGACTTGGTTGAATTAGTTGCTAACACTCCTAGCTCAAAAAAAATCTCGTGCAAAACTTTGGCTTTAGAAAAACAAAATGAAGTTTTAAAACTTGAGGTTTGTGATTTGAAAAAATGTCTTCAAAAATTTGTTGATGATCAAAACAATTTGGATGTCGTGCTTGGACGCCAAAGATTTGGCCTAAACAAAGGTGGTCTTGGATTAGATCCCTTGGCCTTGCCTCTTAAAATCTTTCAACAACAAGTTAGGTTGAATATTTATTCAAAACAACCAAGGAACTATTGCACACCATTTACACATTGTGGTTGGTGCAACAAGAAAGGGCATATGACTACTTATTGTCCTTGTAGAATTGTTTATGTCGGTGGTGTAAAGAAAATGTGGGTTGTTAAAGAGTTTCTTAATGTTGCTAAGACTAACACTTGTGGACCCAAGAAAATGTGGGTACCAAAAGTTTGACCTAAATTGTGATTGTAGGTTGTTTAAAGGAAGACAAATAGCAACAAGGAGAAGGCTCCAAGAAAATTTTAAGTTCAAAGCAAAGGCAAATAGCAACAACGAGAAGGCTCGAAAAAAATTTTGAGAAGGAGGAGCAACAAGCTAAATCTTAAGGGGGAGTAAGCATTCCAAGATTGGACATGCTACTTCAAATAAGTAGAGGCTCAAAGCTTGTCAAAGAAAACGGACTTCAAAATGATCCCTCATTATATCGAATTTCTTAGTAGTTCACCAAGACGGTAAAACCTAATGCTCTATTAAACATTGTGGTATGTGCTAAACTTATATGTTATCAAGTATGCTTAAATTGCCAAATCTATAAAATAGCTTGCTTGTTGAGAATTCATGCAAACTATGGTCTAAATTGTGAGTCCTTGATTATTTACTACTCTATATTATAATCTTGGATACCTATAGGATTTCGATGACGATGTATGGTCCTCTTGCACTTATATTGGTAATATTGATTGTTGATGACCATCATTTGCTTTGTGGAAATTTCATGTTGAAATTATGTCATCTTAATGCTTTACATTGCCATTCCTACACACACACCCCTTTGGTAATGCCAAAAGGAGAGCATGACTCGGTTAGACATTTAGTTGTGTTTGTTGGATATTGTTGGCATTAATTGAGTGGGAGCATACATTAGGATGGAATATGCATATGGTAACTTGATAGGGAAGCTCACATGCTTGAATCACATACTATCTTGCTACTCTTGAAAAATGCATGAAGTAGAAGAGATTATTGAGCTACATTTCATATCTTTCTTTGGATCAGGAAGGAACTCTTGATGTCATCCGTATGAGTTCATGAGTTACATGCACTTCATGCTATCATCTTGCGTATAACTATCTATTCACATATGCATACCCTTGTCTTTTTGTTGATGACAAAGGGGGAGAAATAATCTTGATTCTATATGCTATGTGATTGCGTGTTTTAAGAGAACATTAGAGGAATAGCATATCTTGTTTTAGCTAGGGAAGCTAGCTACGAGCTTGATTGCTATATGAGATAAATTGACATATCTTGAGTATACAAGAAATGATTGAATGTTCTATGTGAGATTTTTGTGCTTAATTGACTATCATATGATACATTTTACCCTATATAGAATCAATGTTCGTTATCATCAAAAAGGGGGGAGATTGTTAGCCCTATTGTTGGATAACCTAGGCTTACATCTTGTTTTGATGATAACTACACATTGATTATGTTTACTACACATTGGATAACCTGGACAAAAAAGACCTTTCTAAAAAAAATTTATTCGGAACCTAATCCGCTTCTTAAATTGAGCACGAAGGATCCTATTTCAAAGTATATAAAAACAGTACTAGAATACAGTAAAATTTCAGACGCTCAAGCGCTCAATAAGATCAGATCACTATAAAATTTTTAGCTAAAAATAATTTCATTTACTATGCCAATTAAGTCGAAAACCTATTTTCAAAATAAAGTCATTTCAGGATCTTTGCATGCCCAAAAAATTCTACGTTGAAAGTTCACAAAAATAAGGGAGTTTTAGTTTTGTATTTTGCCCAAATATGCTCATAAATGGCCTAAAACTTTTTGGCCATAGACTTATAAGTAATTCTAGAAATAACCATGTTCAGCAAATCCTAGTTTTATATATTGACCATTTTGAGGTAAAAACATGATGAATCTTAGAAAACTCAAAAATACAAAGTTAATTTCAAAAATATAAGGGTCACACAAGTCCAATGAATAATTACTTCTATATAGCAAATCAAAGTGGCTGCTAGAAATAGCACAGCACTGTGCAGATCAGTTTTATTCAATGGTTATTTTGGAGCAAAAACATTATGAATCTTAGAAAACTCAAAACTATAGCGTTGAAGAAGACTTTTTGAGATTTTTAGAAATATAAAATTCACAAAAAAAACCATAAGTAATTAATTTTCTATGACAAATCGAAGTGGCCGCCAGAAGCCGAAAATTCTGGATTTCTACAGTAAATTGAGTTTAAGATCATTTTACAATGTGCAAACGTGGGATTCAGAGAAAACTCAAAACTAAAAAGCATAAGAAAAATCAATGACGTTTTCAGAAAGAGAAAAATCATCTCAATTGGACTTGAAATAAAGGAGATATGATGAAAAAGCTAACCTACACTTATGCTGCTCTATAGTAGCTTTCTTCTGAAACACACCCAAATCAATACACACACAAAAGCTACCAATTTCACACCAAAAATGTACATAAAATCTAAAATCATGGCTAAACTAAGGAGAGAGTTTAGGAATTTTATTACCTTGAATTATCTCTTGCCCTAGCTTGGTTTTTTCCCCCCTTCTCTCTCTTTTTTCACGTGAAACAGGGGCTGGCAGATCTGCCAGGACGGCTGCCCTCTCAAAGTTCTCTTTATAGATGGTTGCCCTAGGTTGAAATTTTCTAAAAGACCTCCCACACTTAGCTAGTATTCTCATCTTACTCACCTTTCTTTAAAAGACCATCATATGATTTTATATTAAGCGTAAGGAAAATACAATTTTTCAATAACTAAAGTTTCCATCAATGAAATAAAATTTCGGGCGTTACACCTAAGGACCCTAAAAAGGGTCAACAATTTTGTGGTAGCCAACTTAAAGAGAACGTTAGAAGATTTGTGCAATAGTGTGATGTATGTGCTAGATGCAAAGATGAAAAAGTCACATATATTGGCTTACTACAATTGTTACCAACTCCAGCAGAAATATCGTGTTCTGGCATACCCCTAGATTTTATTCATGGTTAACTCGCAGGGAAAACAACTAGTAGTGATGGATAGCCTTATTATATATGGACTCTTTATAGCGCTACATCATCCCTATACCGCCACCACTGTTGCACAACATTCTTCGATCAAATCCACAAGCTCCATCGGATGCCCACTATTATTATTTCAAACGGAGACCTAGTGTTCACAAGTCAATTTTGGTTCACTCTCTTCCGACTTGTAGGGACTAAGCACATGCTAGTTCCTCTTTTCACTCACAAGCTTATTGCAAAACGGAATGCTTGAATTAATTGGCATTTGCTGATTTCTCTGAATTCCAATTTTTTATGCCTAGAACAATATCGAAGGTGCAAGTCACGTTCCGAACATAAGAACTGAGGGAAATGGTTGGTATTGGTAGAGTGATGGCACAAACATCTAAGGTATTCCACCTTCATAACTATCCTTAAACCAGCAACCCAAAACCTCTGAGGCCTCAATTAACAATTTCCTTGCAGAAAGTGCTCACCTTTTCGGTGCAGCTCAAAGACAATTTGCATAGGGCAAAGAAAAAATATAGGTCTATACATATGAAAAGAGGATAAAAAAGGATTCAAGGAAGAAGATTAGGCTTTTTTGAAACTCCAACCGCACACCCAAACTTCCATGGCATCTCGCAAAACATCAAGCTCATACCAAGATGATGCATCCCATGTCTCTCTGCTCAAATGCTAGGTGAAGTCTAATGCCGATGACCTTACCAAATTTTATTAAAGGTACCTACATTTGCATTACTCCCTGTGTAACAACCCGATATTTTTAGGATTTAATTAGAAATTTTAGAGACGTTATTTTTTTTATATACTTGGCATTAACGTATATATTTTTTTAGCACGATTTATTTTCTTAACATTAATGTATTTAGTAGCAACTTTTTGGCGACAAAAATAGTGAAGCGGGATCATGTAGCAAAACCATTAAAATTATACTAGCACGAAAAATATATCGTAAATATTTATGTGGGCCTTTTTGTAATAAGAGAGAATTCATGTAAAGAAATTAGAATGATTATAGGAAGTTAGGGAGATTTCGGGTAAGTAGCTAACCTAGGTTTTAAATATATATACCCCATTATAGGGCAGCCCTTCCCCCAGATCTTCTCTTCTTCAGATTTGCGGCAGAGAAAGAAGGAGTTCGGCTGAGAGGGAGAAAGCAAGAGAAAGAGAGACAAGGGAAGATATCAAGAAGATTTTCTCGGCGATCGGATTTGGGTTCTCCGGTCAGTTTTCTTTTCCAGCTTTTTGTCTTTTTTCAATAATAAATTTCAGTGAAAAGGGAGGCATGAGAAATCCGTGAGGACTTTTGGGTTTATGGATGATTGTGGATAATTTATGGGGATAATGGGTATATCACAGATGTGGGGAGAGTGTGTGTAACCTGTGTAAGTGAGGAAGGAGAGCCCCACTGTCGCGAGGCGGTGGATTCAATGGAGGTCATTACCTTGCTTTTTGTATGGAACATGGGCTATGAGGGGTTTCATGTGTGGGTGACAGCCTTGGGCTGTCATGGTTGAGAAACTGAGAGAAGGAGATGGCAGCCATGGGTGCTGTAGAGAAGGAGGTGCTGGACAGGCATGGTTGCCAGGGAAAGGGCTGCCGTAGGGCAGCATATGGATGAGTGTTTGTGTGATTAAATGTGTATGTTGCGGGGTGTGGTTGGGTGAAGGAGAAGTTGCAATATGGCAGCATGTTGCGAGGTGTTGATGGGTGTGTTGTGCGTGAGAATGGGCTGCCGTAATGGCAGCGTATGTGTGAAGTGTTGTGGTGCTTTTGTGTGGGTAGATGATATGTTCATATATAAGGAAGTGGGGAGAAATACAACAACTAGAGGGGGCTGCTGCTGTGTAAATTATATATGTATTTTGTCTTTGTTGAGGTGAAAAGGAAGGGGGCAAAAACAACAGCAGGGTGATGGGTTATTGATGTGTTATATTGTGTGTATATGTGTGTTAAAAAGAAGAAAAGCGAGAGAAGTGGCGTGAGGGTGATGTAAATATATGGGTGTATTGTTGTTTGTTTTGGATGTAGGGTCTATACATGAGCTTAGGTGTGTGAGAATGTGGGTGCATTTTGGTGTATGTAAAGGATGCGTGGGCGTGAGAGTTACCAATGGGTTGCTGAAATTTTCAGGGAGTGAGTGAGTGTGTTTTGACTGTGTGTAGGATGTACAAAAGAAATGGGTTTAAGAGGCAAGATGGAGAGGGAGAAGGTTCAAGACTGTGTGGTTGGTGCAGGTGTGTGATTATTATGATGTGTGGAATTTGTAGGCAGGTGTGAGGGATGTGAGAGGAGTGTATAAGGGTGAAGTATGTGTCTGAAATTAGTGCAAGGTGTGTGTTAGTTGAGCGGGTGAGCCTGTGTGTGCGCATGTGAATATATTGTATGCATGAGGGTGTGTTTATAAGTGCGTGGGTGTGTAGATGTGTAAACCGTGTGCATGTGGGTGCTGAGTGAGTGGTGTAGGTGTATAAGTGTGTGCATGCTGTGTTGAATAAAAAGAGAAGAGATGCAGTGAACAGAGGGGAAAAAGAAGGGAAATGCGGATCGGGTTTGACGTTAAGTTCGTATGTATTTATGCTAGTGCACGCTTATCGTTAGAACATGAAAATTTATAGTATAATACCTTAATCTATAATAAACGTTTTGTTAAAGTTTTACAATTGTCTGAAATCAAATGTATTTTTAGTATTGTCTATAATTTCAGATTCGTAAAATTCTTTTGGAGCCCTTAAACCCTGAAAATGTTCAGGAAAAAATTAGAGTAATGTCTATATTGTATAAATAAGACTCAGTTTGAATTTGATAATTTTTGGAGCTGATTTGCTATAGTATCTGTATCGCATTAGTTTTAGCAAAACGAATAAGTTAAAAATAGTTTTGATGCACTTTAAATTCTTATTTTAATTTCTATAATTTTTATAGGTATTCTAAAGCTGTTATAAAAATTATGGAAATTTATTTTCAGCTAGAAATAATTATTGCTATTTATGGGTTTTATGGTATTTAAAGAAATTATTTTAATTCGAAAATATTCAAAAATTCAGAAAATTTATATTTTAGCTTTTAATAATGTTTTAAGCTATAAAATTATTTTAGTGTAAATTATTATAAATTCTAGAGTGTCGGTACATGTTAAGGAGTGTATAGGATTTTCGGTTAGGTGGGCCGTATGCGAGAAACCGTTTTGAGTGCGCGATTTCAGAGAGAGTGGGTACGCAGTGGGTAGTTAATATTAGGGTTTATAGCTTATTTGACATAAATTATGTTCTAACAAATAAATTTCCAATCTAGGTTTATTCAGAAAATATTGATCGAGGTTGGTAGCATCGCATAGCTTGGACCGAGGTAAGGATTTCTCTCCGAACCCCATTTCATTATTCTGTTTCAAATGTTTGTAATAACAGTTTTACAAATACATTGATTGTTGATTTCTATGTTTGAAATAAAAAGCGTTTGTTTTGAAACTGTCCATGAAACCCTAATTTGAGCCTGATAGCGATCGTTTGGAATTCGATACTCTCATCTGTTTACTAAATTCAATCATTATAAAACGTTTTGAATTATGTTTAAATTCCTTGAATATTATCAAATGCATTTATTGCTTCTCAATGTTGACATGAGTTAGTAACTTGGGAGCCATAAGGATGGTCTGTATTGTTGGCGTTATAAGGATGGTCTGTTGGATGGGTTTAACTAGTACCTAGATGGACTAGTCAGTGTTACATATGCATATGTAAAGCGATCGAGCACTGCCGGGGTGGCTTTGCTTCTGTACTGCTCATGTTCAATGTTCCTGTTTATGTTTTATTTCACATGAAATGTTTTGAATATTATCCATTCATGCTTTATTATACTTTAAGTGTTTTGAAATCATATTTATTTATGGGATTGAGTTGATACTCACCCTTACGCTTATATTGAAATGATGTGGTTTTCTTTGAAAACCGTCTTGAAATTATCATTGATTGTATATTGAAAATCATTTGAATCGTTCTGTTTCTCTGTCTTAAAAGGTTTGTTATTTGGATTAAATATGAAACTTGTCCGAATCGTTTTACTGTTTTTTTTAATCTTTGATCGACCTTACTGAGCTCTCGAAAGCTCACTCTCCTTTGACTTCCTTTCCGCAGGTGACCGCCAGCAGTAAGTTACCTGAATAGGGATTAGAGCCGAAGAAGCGAAAGCGAAGAAATTAGATTTTGGTATTCATCATTAGAACCCCTGCGTGGGTAAACATTATTGTTTAAATTTTTAAGACCTAGTTTGATACTTCTAATGGTCTACTAAGATTTAAATTTTATGATTTAGTTGCTCTGACAGTTGTGGTATTTTGAGGTAGAGGATATTACTGTCTTAATGAACTGATCGATTGAGCGTTAACGTTTCGGAAAATTTCGGGATGTTACACGCTGGGCCATCTCAAACAGACGCATGGTCAAATGCCATTCCTCAAGTTATGATTCATTAGGGGATATCATGTGCAAAGATTAGAAGGTGAGTACTAGAAGTTTCCAAGTTTTGATCCATGAGGACAAGGTTCATTTGAGGAAGAGGCTTTGTTGAGACCCTTGAACAAAGAATTTTGGAATATTAAGAAATTTGGAATCTCTTCACAAAAAAAATTTGTATTTGGAATCTAAAAATTTACAGAGTTTAAGTTTAGCAACTTTTGTGGGTGGGTGTTGTATAACAACAATTGATTATGAAATAAGTACGTTATAAACGAGTTGCTAAAATAAAAGATGAAAAATGTATGGCTAAGATTAACAAAGGAGAAGAGAGAGTGATGGACGATTAGAGAAAAAAAATGTGGCACAAAAAAAGGCTTAAATTGTGGAACACATTTCTCGATTGGATTTGAGAAAAAAACTAGCGTGGAGTGGTTATTTCAACTAAAAATTTGGCTCTCCAAATCCTTCTTTCAAATCCTTATTCGAATTTCACAAATTCTCTTTAGAGTTACCAAACAGTGGATCTCATTCGAAGTATTTTCAGTTGAAATCCTCATGCAAAAACACTCTTATATTTTTCATCCAATTGAATTACCTCTTTCTTAACCATTGATCACTCTTTCTTTCTTCATGTTTAGTCTCAACCATATATTTTAATATTTTATTCAGCGGTTCATATATTTTGCACAATACCTATGGGCAAAAGTTGTTAAACATTTTGTTTTGTAAATTCTAGAATTTTAAAATGCAAAGAATTATGTAATGAACTAATTTAAATTTTGTATTCGTTTTGAAGTTTTTCATCTAATAGTTTGAATATGGAAGGATAAAGAAGTCACTAGTTTTGTTAGATAGGGCAACAGACTTTCAGAAGGTTTTTTTTTTTTCATCTCAGAAACATGATTTTAATTGTTTATTTATTATCATTTGCTTCATTCTTAATTTGGTAGCACAACCAACTCCTACCACGTTAGCTATGTAAGTGGAAGAGAGAGTTGAAGGGGTATAACATAATCCCACCATCTATAATCCTTGTGATGACTTTGGAAGGATTCTCCCTATACACGTTTCTCTTCTCTTCCTCTTCTACTTATTTTTCTTGTTTTTTTTTCACCTCAACATCTATGGCCACGTTTAGCAAAAGTTTATGGGTCGTTTAGATTTATGGAGAAAAGCTAGGGTTTGCAAAAAGTTGCCAGCATTTATTAAGCTTTTTTTGGTCCGATGGTCTTTATTCAACTGTTAATTGAGAAAACCTACCTCAACATATGACATTAAGACCCTAACAAATAAAAATAACAGTTTCTTACCTTAATACCCCAAAGTTACTATACGTTTAAGGTTTGATTTTGTTGATACGCAGCCATCCTATTAAGGCCATCATTTTAATCAGAATTTTCGCCGCCACCACCAGAAGATTGCCACCACGAGAAGATTGTCAATATAGGAACATTTCGTGCCTTCTAATTCAAACTTTGAAATCTCATAAAAGAGAAGCCTCATTTTTAGGCCAGAATGTAAAATCGTACTTCACAAACAAATACCTGGTTTTAATTTCCATGCCTATATTTCATTCTCAGTCCATGTCGTGCGTGTGTGCGTAAGTGTGTGTGGTTCTATGTGTGCTTATGTGATTGTGCGTCTGTGTTTTGAGTGTGTGTGTGTGTGTGTGTGTGGAATTAGGCTTAAAGGGATTCCATTTTTTTATTTTTTTTGTACTTTAGGTATATGTGAGTTATGTTGCAAATTTATCTCCTACTATGGTTTTTACAACTTTAAGTAATTTGACCAAAATATCCTTCCATATATGTTAAAAAAGGATTACACGATTTTGGTTTGTTGAGAATGCCTATTTGAAATCTGACATTTGCATTATATGTACTTCAATTCAATTAATAGCTAATAGGCCTCCAAAGTTTGAATGTAATTTTCTCAATTGCTTTGATTTTTTCTTAAAAATAAATACTAAGTGTCACAAGCAGATTGGTTAAAGTTATGATTTTGGTCTTTCAAATAATAAATAATCATTTTCTTGTCCTAAATATAGGCTAGTAATAATACAACGACAACAATTAGACAAATTGCAAGTCCCACCGGCCAGCATCACCGCCAATCCACCTCCGCTATCCACCGAGGGTAATCGCTACGACCATCATCATCAATACCACTACCCGCTAAGCCTACGCCTACCCACTGATCGTCCAACTCATGATCTTCTCACTGACCAACGGTGACGATGGTCATTGATTTGACGACCAGAACTGCAACGATGGTAGATCTATGTATAATGTTGATAAATACGGCAATAGCTACCCACCCACCTCCATATTCTGGGAGCTCTCTCATCTCTCTCTCTCTCACACACACACACAAAGGAAACACACTCAATTCTTTTGTCATGGCGGCCAACTGGTCTCTGAGTTTGGACAACTAGGTTTTGCCAAAAAAGTTAACGGTGGTGATCTGGTGCCTGTGGTGGGGGGTATGGGGCGGGGGGAGAGGGGGGAAGAGGGGCCTTGGTGTTTGTTTTGTTTGTAAGGGGGTGTGGTGTGTTTCTATGTATACCTATAGGTGGGTGGGGTCTGTCGTACCTGTGGGTATGGATATGGGTGAAGTGGGGTGGGGTGGAGGGTGTGGTGTTGTGCGGTGGGGGAGACGCTATTTTGGGGCTACGTTTGTGTTTGTGTTTGCGGGTGTATTTGGTGGATATTGGTGGCTAGGTAGACAGTGGCAAGGGGTTGTACAGAGACAGGGTGCCCAACATGTTGAGTGAGTCTATGTTTGTAGGGGGAAATAGGGCGAGTATAGGTTTAGGTTGCAGGTGTTGGGACGATCGTGGGGTGTGTAGGGTTGGGGGGGTGTCGTTGTGTGATTGTGGGTGCATGGTCTGTGGTTAGGTAGGTGGTTATAGGGCTGGGGTTGTACGGTAGCAGAATTGTTAAGGAGAACAAGGTTGGGGTGGGGGGGATTGGTGGGTTGGGGGTAGGTGGAGGGTGTAGGGTTGTGCAGCTGTGGAGATTGTGGTTGGGTGGGTGGGTATGTTTTTGGGCGAAAATGAAAAGCACAAAACATCCATAAGTGACTTGAATGTGACTGTGTGTATGTGGGCGTGTGTGGATTAGAGTGTCTATGTGTCTCGGTTGAAGTGCACCGAGCTTAATGTGCATGTCTGACTCTGTATACAAGGGTATGTGTTATGCGCACCGCTATTTGCCCTTCTTGCTTGGCTTTCTTAGCTTGGCCACGATACAAGAACGCGAAGCTAATCTTTGTCATTTAATTCAATAGCCTTGCGATTTTCTTTTGAGATATTATTTTCTCATTCCTTTCATTAGAGGAATACGATTAGCAGGCTTTCACATACCACTTAGCCTATAAGCCATTTGGTAGAAGTTACATTTTGTTGTATTCCATTGTAAGTATTTTCATATTGTTTGGAGAAGGTGAGGTTAGTTGTGCGTGTACATGTTGATTCTGATATAGGGTAAAATATTTGGGTGTGTGTTGAAATTCATATAGGTGACAATATAAATTTCCTTCAAAATTACAACATGAGAATTTTTTAAAAGATCATAAAAGCCTAAAGACATTTTCTATTGTCTTTTAGCAGATGGATGGTACATAATTTGGAACTTTTTCTTTAGGTACATGTCACATGACTTGCCAATTAGAACAATGAAGCTAAATTGGAACTTTTTCCATAGGTACATGTCAGATGCCTTGCCGATTAGAACAATGAAGCTGAATTGAAGATAACACGACACTGAAGTATAGAGTAGATTTTTATGCAATGGTAATTTTTTCTTTTCTTTTCTTATTAAATTGAATGTTTCATGTGTTTATCTATACTAGTATAGAGCATGTGCGTTTCACATAAATGTGATCGAGAGTGTTTTTTTTTTGGAAGTGATACCATTAGTTTTTTTGGATCAAAATAATATAATTCAATTATGTTCTTAATTAAGAAATGTATATCTGATATTCGCAATTGTAATCAGTTTAATATTTGAAAATCTTCTTTGTGGACTTCTGAATGAAATAAATGTTTGATGGTTCTGTTGAAAAGAAAAGCAAATGAAGAAATTAAAAGAATAAATGTACCTCTTTGTTTTTGTAATCTGTTAAATTTAATTTATGATATACACTTAAGATTTGTAATTTTTAAGACCACGTACTTTCATTTTATCTGGTCTTCAACGGAAATAATTAGATAGATTTTCAGATCAAATTGCCATATTTAAGCCTTATTTTGTTTTTTCATTTTTTGATATTTATTTAACCTTGTTTTCGTTTTCTTCTATTTTTGTTTTTTCAACAGTTTTTTATTTTTTAACTGATTTTTCACTTATTTTTAGCTTCTTTGTTTTGTTTTTGTTAATTGTTTAGCTTCTTTTTTGTTTTGTTTTTCACTTATTTTTAGCATATTTTTCACTTATTTCAATTGGTTAATTGTTTGCTAACCCAAAATTGTGAGAAAAAGAATATCACAATTATCATTATCCAATATTTATTCATTTCAACCAAATTAAAAAGTGAGTAATAAAGGGATTTCTTTATTTTGTTTTCCTTTCTCATCATATTTTTTATTTTTCAATGTTTAGGATAGACCCATTACCCAATGTTCAGTTAATTTCAATTAAATTTAAATGAAAGTCATAAAGGAAGGGCAAGAGTATTATTGATGTAATTAACGGAAGACATAATCGTCCAGAAATAATTTATAAAATTCGTACTTTTATAAGTAGAATTGATATTGATATAGATTATATTATATTATATGTTCTTGGATTCAATTAGCACTTTTTTTGCCTTCCAAACCTCAAATCTTTTTTTTCCATCTTACTTCATGATTTATAACCGTCCCACACGTGTCCTTACTTCTCTCACTTTTCACAACTCTAATCTAAGTAAGTATATACTTCTTCCGTCCCACATAAATTGATCATATTTTCTTTTTGGTCCGTTTAACAAAAATTACTCACTTTCTAAATTAAAAAAATATTATGTAAGTATTTTTACATATTTACCCTTTTTACACTTTGTTTTATTATATTTTCTCTCCACATTTAATTCCCAATCAACTCATTTTTTTCTTTCATGTCCCACTGTTTTATCATTTCTCTCTTAATATTTAACACTCTACTAACTCATTTTCTCTCTCGTACTTTCTTTTCCCTCCTCTCTCTCAAGAATAAAATAAGAAACACACAATATATCACTCAAAATTTTAATCTGCATACAGAAAAATTTAATTAAATCATGTGGGACGGACGGAGTATAGGATCTCATCTTGTGTATAACACAATGTTTTAGCTAATATATACTCCTTCCGTCCCTAATTAATTCATCATATTTGACTTACACGTTTATTTAGAACATTAGTGATGCTTTATGAGTTTTTCATTGTAATTCAAGAGATAGACAAAAAGAT
>JAVXUP010004157.1:0-39913 GCA_033070095.1 Escallonia herrerae | reverse complement strand
AGACTCGGTCATGTCCAGTATGAACATCACAATAGGTGCCACAACAGACATGCGGACTGCTTGGCCACGATCGCGTCAAAGATAGAGGTCGATGGTGAACAACGGATGCTAACCATCGTCAAGAGAATGGAACCATGCACAGCACTGAACCTAGTCCCGAGGGACGTTACTGCGGACGATTGGAGGCAACCTATCATCGACAAACTTAAAGCGCCATCTCTTGCTCATGCCTCCACCCTTACAGACTTTTCAATGATGGGAGATGTCTTATACAGGCGGTGTCCCGGAGGCACTCTAGCAAGATGTTTGGCACCGGAAGAGGCAAAACACAAATTACAGCTCGGCCACCAGAAGTGTTGTGGCCTCGACGGTCCCCCTCTGTATCGTCGCCTCCAGCGTATGGGATTATATTGGCCATCCATGGCCAAGGACGCCTCGGATATACAAAAGGATTGTCCCGAGTGCTTGTATGCACCCGACGGTGCCGAAGCTCTTGTCATTGACATCGAGGGTGACTGGCGCCAGCCTTTCATCCAGTATCTATCCCACGGGATTCTACCACCTGACCGCGGCTCAGCACGATCCATCAAGCGCAAGGCAGTCAGGTATTTTGTGACGGAAGGCGAGTTATTTCGCAAGGGATTTTCGGGACGCACCCTGCGATGCTTGCAAGGTGCCCAAGTGGTCAAAGTCATTAACGAAGTACACAATGGTGATTGTGGTGAACATCAAGGCTCCCAGAAGCTGTATGCAGAATTACTAAGATTGGGGTATTATTGGCCGACTATGGAATCCGACTCCATCTCGCATGTCCGACGCTGCCAACCCTGCCAGCGGCACGCCGACAGGATACACTCGCCAGCATCCGACTTGCACATGATCTCAGCACCTTGGCCATTTCATTCTTGGGCCCTCGACCTCATCGGCCCCATCCACCCGCCGTCCAGAAGCCATTCATGGATCATGGTTGCTACTGAACGCTTTACGAAGTGGGTTGAAGCCGTACCTCTGCGGAGAGCCACGGGAGGTGCCGTTTCCAACTTCTTACGCGACGTCATCTGTCGTTTCGGCATCCCTCGATGTATTATATCTGACAATGGCACCCCATTCATTAACCGAGAGGTTCGAGCTCTCATGGAAAGGTACAACATCAGCCATGCCACATCAACTCCCTATTACCCGCAAGGTAATGGTCAAGCTGAAGCGTCCAACAAGACTTTGCTACGAGTATTATCGCGAATGGTGCATGACGCCGACCGGTCGTGGTCCGAACAACTGAATCTGGCACTCTGGGCCTACAGAACATCCATGCACACAGCGACAAAGGCCACGCCCTTCTCTCTCGTCTACGGGGACGAGTGTGTGGTACCTGCCGAGATCGCAGAACCATCGGCTCGACTTTCCCTAAGCAGCAGTCTCGGAGATGAAGCAGCCCGGCTGGGCACTTGACGGCCTCGACGAACGACGAGCCACGGCCCTGCGCCGCATGAAGAAGTATCATGAGCAGCTCACGAAAGCTTATGGGAAGACCGTCAAGCCACGTTCGTTTATCGAGGGCGACCTTGTTCTTCAAGCCGCCAAGCATGTGCGGGCCAACATGTCAGCTCCTAAATTCACGCCAAACTGGGAGGGCCCTTTCACGGTGCACGAAGCCCGCACTAATGGCTCGTACCTCCTGCTCAACCACGACGACGGTCAGGTCTCGGCCCCCATCAACGGCCGCTACCTGAAGAAGTATTATGTGTAGCCGCGACAACATAAGCCCGCGTCATAGAACGCGCCCTCGTAGCATTTTTGTACATGCGACATTGCTTGCAGACTTGTATTTTTTTGTTGATCTGTGTAGCGTTCTACACTAGTCATGTAATGGTGTTTTGTACCGCGTCCTATCAATACAAAGTCATGCTGTTACCTCAACTTCTGCCCAGCTGGCACTCATTCTCAACCTATGCTTCCTAAGTCACTTTCTACGAGCGGGAATGGGAGAGCATTCACAAGTAACCAAAACAAGCAAGACATTCAAAAAAAGAGAGAAGAAAGAAGAGAGCAACCGAACATAACATACAATAAGCCGAGACCATCGAAAATATGTACATATACATCAAACGTTTACTAGCCGTCGTTAAGCACTACAACTACGGCAAAGTAACATACAAGCTAGGAAAGTCTAGACAACAGCGATGCAACTGGGTGGGAGCTGAATGCCTGAAGTACCTCCCGCTCCGCTTGTACCTCTGACCATCCAGCATCAAGCTCGGCCTGTCGCCCTAACCGCTCTGACTCTCGCCCGTCCACCTCACCTCGCCGCCTCTGTAGATCGGACAACTGCCTCTGCAAATCGACGAGCTGTCTCTCTATCTCTGCCACCTGCATGTCAATCCCGGCCAACTCTGCCGTGATCTCTGACCGCTCTGCCTCTAATCCTGTGCGGCGCCGCTCCAGCAACATCTCCCGCATAACCACGACTGCACGCCTCTCATCCATATCGTGGCTGACGCTCCTCGATCTAAAGAAATCTGCTAGCCAGTCCAGCTGCATACCTAGCGATGTGAACGGAGCGAACTCTGAAAGCGACCGAGCAACGAACTCTGCAGTCCAACCCGACGACGGCACACTGGCGAACGGCAGCAACCACTCCATAAACCCTGCAGACACCCACATCCGTAGTACTGGGTTCTCTACCACCACGCTCTCGAATGTCTGCGGGAACGCTGCCTTCACCAGTTCTAACCGGCGCACAGTCTCCGCTGGTAGCTGGAGGCCCCCCCAAGCTGCCACATCCACCTGACCGCTCGAGGATCCTCTACTCATATCTCCTGACTGTCGCGCCACTGCCGCCCGCTGCAGAAATCTCCGACATCCCACCCGCCCTCTGCGCCCCAATCGTGGCTGAGTGCATCGCCAGAAGAGTAGCTCCGACCTCAACCACGGACTCCGGCAATGTGTCATGCCGTCGCACCACCACAGCCTGAACCGGTGTCTCTCGCTCACGAATCGAGGCAGCAACAACAGACTCAGGCTCCGCCATTTCGCCACCATCACCTCCCACAACCTGCGTCTCCATGCCTGTCCACCAGTCCTCGTCAATGTCGAACATCACCGTATCGCTCCCCTCTCCGCCGTATAGTGCCCCCACCGTTTCCTCAGTAGCAGGCAATGGGCTCACCCTCCTCGGCACACTGGCCGTCAATAGCTCAACGGCCTCGGTCTCATCACTGTCAACTAATCTGCCGGCCTCGGCTGCCATAGCCTCCTCGCCTTCGATCTCAGTCTCGGCCTCGCTCCCCCCCGCGACCGCCTCTTCCTCGTCCCCCTGGCAAAACCGCTGTCAGTTCACAGATTATGAGCAATATGCAAACCATATTTATACGACAAAAAGAAAGGACAGAAGCAAACCTCAGAGTCTAGCTCCTCTAATACGTCGCGCGGCCTCTTCGCCCCTGATAGGTGTGGGGCTGAGGTACCAGCACTAGCCTGACGCGCTGTCTCCATCATCCCCACTCGCAATGCCGACAAGGGCCCCTTGCCGGCCCCCGGCACCCTCGGCACCTCGGCAATAGGCTCCTCCCCACGGTCCTCCCCGGGAGCAGCGTCCCCCAACTCTACGGCATCCTCCTCCGCCTCCCTCTCCGAGCTCGGAACAGAACTCCCGGTCACCAGTGACAGCATCCCGCACTGCCTCGCGACTGTGGCCGATATCAAACTCAGGGCTCGGTCACATGCGAACACATCTACCTGTCGACGTGTGCCTGACGGCTGTGCCAGCCATCCGGCCCAGCTCCCTCGCAGTCGCTCCCACCAATGCGCATAATCCGCGGTCACCGCCCCTGCCACCTCTGTCCCTGGCTGCCTCCACTCTGTCGTCGGTGCCGGCCACTCGCGGGCTCTGTCATATAGTGTATACCCAAAAGCCGTCGCCACACTCCAAGGGCTGTCATAACCGCATGGGGGCTCTAGATCATACCCGAACGCCAACGACAGACGGTCCGGGCAATACCTCGCCACATAATAGCAGCACTCGGCGGGCTTCCCGCCATCATCTGTCAATACCGGGAGCCAGCCGGGAAAATACGCGACCAATAGCGCCAGCTGTCCTGGCGCTAGCTCGCCTCTCCTGCTCAGATCTGTCGTCACCTCCTGCACGTGCAGCCATGGCGGCGTACCATATGACGCATGCATCTCCATATAGGGCCGTCGCTCGCATTCCCCCCGTTTGTCTAGAATCTGTGCCAACGGGCACCCCGGCCTCCTGATGCCTGCCCAAGCAAAAGCCCGAGACCCGCTACACCACAACGCCACCTGCCGCGACCTGCCTGGACGGGTCACTGTCCCCATCGTCGGTGACGGGTGTGCGAGTGGGTATCCGTCAGGACGGTACCCTGGAAAGCACTCGTACAGGTACCTCTGCAAGAACATCCAGTCCACGTACGTCGCCACCTGATACCGACCATACGACCGCTTCACGTCATTCACGAACTGATCTAGCCGCGAGTATAACGTGCCCAAGTACACCGGAGCCAAGCCGACCCGCCTTCCCTGCGCCATCCGAATGGCCAAGGGAAACACCCTCGGGGAAATGCCATCCTCAGGTGTCCCCTCAAACACAAACCTGCAAACAACGACCGGCAACATATGTCAGTTTGACGTTTTACAGGGCAAGCAGGACATACGATATATTCACGAATAATCACACGACAGTACAAAATTTACCTCGATAAGAACATCGCCAAAAACGCCACCAACTCGTACCGATCGCTGCCATGATACGGACCCATCACGAACTGGGCAGCATTGCCCAACTTCTGGCCTGTCCTCGCCTGCGGCGTGCCGTAGAACTGGCGCAGCCACCCACCGTACGTCCCCTTCCGGTGCCTCTTCGTCTCCGCCAAAATGTCCAGTAGCTGCGTCTGCAACAACCGCTCCTCCCCGCTCAGCCGGGTCACCCGTGCATCCACCTCCCCGTGTATCGGCAGCCCTGTCAGCATCAACACATCGAGTAACGTCGGCCCGATCTCCCCGAACTCGGTCACGAACGTATGCGACTGCGTGCTCCATCTTGCCAGCAATCGGGTCATCCCTGGAGTATCCCTATATAACTCCAGCCCCCTCGCCGTAACATTGATCGCCGGTAACAGCCCTAGTGCCTGCAACACCTGCGCCCTCACCGGTGTCTCCAACATATGCTCACACCAAAAGTCCCACCCTACCGGCATCGCACTATGGCCCTTGAACATCACCGGCGACCAAGGTATGTCCTCTCTCCCAATCAACAATGCCGGTACATACCTCGGCGACATCACAGGCGCCTCCGCCGGGCTCGGCGCGCGAAGGTAGGGTGACGACAGCCGAGGCTCCTCTCCCATCGACGGACCACCCCACGGTGTCCTGAACGCTCCGTCTGCCACACGAATGGCCAACTCCCTCCACAGCTCATGGTCCGGTACACACGGTACTACTCCCCTCACCCCCAGCAATGTGTTTGTGTTATCTGGCTCCGGATCGTAGGACCTCCTACCGCCATCATCAAAGGTCAATGGCACTGCCGCCTCGACACCCACTGACGGTATGGCCTCATCGACTGGCGGCGCCGGCACAGGTACAGTCATCATATCCCGCGGCGGTCGCGATGTACCCGCCGCGGCCCCTCGCGGCTTCGCCCACATCTTCTGCCGAACTTTTTTCGCTGCTGGCGTCGCTCCGGGCTGTGAGGATGGGACTTGGGCCTGTCGGACACCCTGCGCGGCCGACCCCTCTCGTGCGACCGACCCCCCATGACTGGCCGACCCCCCATGCGCGGCCGACCCCTCTCGTGCGACCGACCCCCCGTGGCTGGCCGACCCCCCATGTGCGGCCGACCCCTCTCGTGCGACCGACCCCCCGTGGCTGGCCGACCCCCCATGTGCGGCCGACCCCTCTCGTGCGACCGACCCCCCGAGGCTGGCCGACCCCCCTTGCGCGGCCGACCCCCTCGCTGGGCCGACCCCCCTTGCCCGGCCGACCCCCCTCGCTGGGCCGATCCCCCTTGTCCGGCCGACCCCCCTCGCTGGGCCGACCCCCCTCGTGCGGCCGAGCCCCCGTGGCTGGCCGACCCCCTCCCCTCGCAGAGCCACCGACTGGCCGACCCCCTGGCCCCGACGACCCCTCGCCCACTTCCACCTCTTCTCTCACCATCCCTTTTTCTCTCTTTCTTTCTCTCTCTCTCTCTGACTTACGTAGGCACAAATGGCGGTGCCTCCGCCCCTGCCCCCCTCCGCTCCTTATATAGGGGTGGGCAATTTTCTTTTCTTTTTCCTTTTATTTTCTCTTTCTTTCTTTCTTTTTCTATTCTTTCTTTCTTTCTTTTCTTTTTCTTTCTTTTTTTCTTTACTTTACGCTCCCGTCCGCCGGCGCCTCGCCACAGTTTGTCGACCACGCGCCGTCGCCGCTATGACCGCAGTGCGCGCCCGCGCGCCACCTCCACGACCTTCGTCGCACGCATTCACATGACAGCTCCGCGACAGGCCCCGTCGCCCGCGTGCCATCTCCTTGAACCGCGTCGCTTGTGCCAACTCATCGCGCTCTTTACAACGCGCGCTCAATGCCAATGGTCACTTGATGCACTGCCGCGACGTTCGTCGCCGCGCCCGTGCGCCATCTTCATGGTACGTGCCCCCGGCACCAAGTATAGCTCCGCGACGTTCGTCGCCACGCCCGTGCGCTATTCTCATCATGCGTGCCCCCGGCACCAAGTATAGCTCCGCGACGTTCGTCGCCGCGCCCGTGCGCCATCTTCATGGTACGTGCCCCCGGCACCAAGTATATGCTCCGCGACCTTTGTCGCCGCACCCATCCGCCATTCTTATCACATGTGCCCCGGCACAGTATTGCTTTGCGACGTTCGGCGCCGCACCACTTTCATGACATGTGTTCCGGCACCAAGTATTGGCCCCGCGACAATCATCGCCATGTCCATGCACCACGACCATGTTACAAGCCTCCGGGCATAACACCCATTCACCACACCATGCGCCCCCGCCATGGGCATGGAAGACCTTCAACCCACTCTCGTGTGCGACATTCTGGAGGCTCCACTCGTAGTGCTCCTGCAAGAGGACCCCTCCCTGCGACATGGGCTGAGCGCCAGCACGGGTTAGCGACACAATCAAACTACGGGATGGGCTCACAACCTTGAAGCCATCGCCGGCACAATCAAACTACGGGATGGGCTCACAACCTTGAAGCCATCGCCGGCACAATCAAACTACGGGATGGGCTCACAACCTTGAAGCCATCGCCGGCACAATCAACTACGGGATGGGCTCACAACCTTGAAGCCATCGCCGGCACAATCAAACTACGGGATGGGCTCACAACCTTGAAGCCATCGCCGGCACAATCAACTGCGGGATGGGCTCACAACCTTGAAGCCATCGCCGGCACAATCAAACTACGGGATGGGCTCACAACCTTGAAGCCATCGCCGGCACAATCAACTGCGGGATGGGCTCACAACCTTGAAGCCATCGCCGGCACAATCAACTGCGGGATGGGCTCACAACCTTGAAGCCATCGCCGACACAATCAACTTCGGCATGGGCGTGCCAGCACGGGCTAGCGCCATTGCCGGCTCAACCAAACTACGGGATGGGCTCACAACCTTGAAGCCATCGCCGACTCAATCAAACTGCTACATGGGCTTAGCGTCATCGCCGGCTCCATCACCAGGGACCCTGGCCCCCGCAGCAAGAGGGGCTGTAACCACATCGTTTATGCATGCGACGCCCGCTCGGGTTGCCCCTCCGCGCCCGCCACACGCAGGGGGCTTATGTTCATACCCTATTCTGGTCGCACCCCAAGACCCGCCAAGGGACCCACTTTGCACGACACATCACCCAGTCAGCGGTCAACTTTTCAACGCTCGAGGGCCGGTCAAAGCAACGCATGCTCAAGTCACGTGAACCATTCGTGAAGCGACTTCGGCGTGCCTTCCACCCCTTGGGGTCGGCCACCCTCGGGGTCGGCCTCCCTCTAGGGTCGGCCTCCCCCAAGGGTCGGCCTCCCTTGGGGGTCGGCCACCCCAAGGGGTCGGCCACCCTCGGGGGGTCGGCCACCCAAAGGGGTGGGGGGTCGGCCTCCCTCTAGGGGTCGGCCTCCTCCAAGGGGTCGGCCACCCTTGGGGGTCGGCCTCCCTCTAGGGTCGGCCTCCCCCAAGGGTCGGCCTCCCTTGGGGGTCGGCCACCCCATGGGGGTCGGCCACCTGCCTTGAACACCGACGCCGTCACCTTTGACCGTGCTCCGTTGTCACGACGACCGTCGCTCGCGGCCGCGCTCCGCCATAGTCGCGACGACCGTCGCTCTCGGCCGTGCTCCTTCGTCGCGATGACCGTCGCTCGTAGTCTCGACGACCGTCACTTGTGGCCGCTCTGTCGCCATGACAACCGTCGCTCACGGTCGCGCGCCATCCACGCAACGACCCTTGTCGCTCGGAGATCACTCTGCGACCCTCGTCGCCCGCACTCAACCGCGCCCCATGCGCTGCAATCATGTTATATGCTCACGGGATAGGCTACTCCTCCAGGACACTATCTCCGCCAGGGTGCCTGCGTGACTAGCCTACGTGCTCTGGCACTGGGGGCTCGCGTCGGCACCCCTAAGGACTATGACCCCCGGGTCACTCGGAGACGGGAGCAGGTCTTCGGAAGGGCATCTTGCCTAGTCCACCTGGCAGCTGGGCGTCGGGTCTTCCCCGCCGCTGCCAGACCTGTGGGATTCAGTAAGGGCTTGGACTGGAGGCTGGGGCAACGGGCTACTCTGACCATGCTACCGCGGCATGATCAGTCTCCTCAGACAGGCAGAGAGATGTTGCAAGGGCAGGGCAGCACGAACTTAGGAACCGGCAGTCCAACGAAGGGTCAGTGCGTTGGCCCCCTGGTGACGTGTCGTTCCCAGGGGGCGACACATGTCAACTTATGACACATGCACATTTTTGCCTATAAATAGTGGACTTTGGAGCTTTTTCAAGGATCTTTTTCTCATTTGGACTTTTCACTCTCTCTCTAAAAGAAACATTCTCTCTGGAATTCTAGTGAGAGAAATATACTTGAACTCCCGTCTACGGACCCTGGACGCCATACCCTCATCACGGACTGTAGACTGTCGGTCCTGTTCATCGTCACCCTGCCTGCGCAGCACTGCCAGCCCTCACGACCTGTCTGGGGAGCCTTGTCCTCGGCCCTTGCGCCGTCCTTGCTGTCTCCCACGTTGCCTACCTGGAAGCCAACTCAGACCGCATCCTTTGTGGCACCTCCACGTATCATCGAACCATCTTCGGCACCATCAGAAGATAATTTACAGGCTTGTCCATTAATTTGAGAAATAAGCACTTATATCCATTGATCAAACGAAATACCAATATACATAACGGTTCGCACGAAAAGACCAGATTGCCCATAACTAAGATTGTAATTCCTAATTTGCCTCACTATCTCCAGCTGCCCACCATCGCAAACCCCCATCGCCAACAAACCCACCATTGCAAACCCCCATCGCTAACAACCTCACTACCGCACACCCCAACTGTCACTGCAAACCACCATTGTCGATAGCCCTAAGACCGCAAACCATTCACTTCGACAGACCCATCGTTTCAAAACCACCATCTTCAATAGCCCAACCACCGCAAACAAGTTGTGTGGTGTGTATATGTGTGTTGTTGTTTGGACAAAAGGGTGGTGAGTATGTGTGTATTTGTTGGCTCCCAGCTAGTGTAATGTGTGGGTGTTATGGGTTTCAAAGCTAAGAATAGGACTAAAAGAGCATGCAAGAAAGATCGGGTTTGTGCTAAATGATTTGTTGGAAGAAGTGGAGTATGTAGCACATAGAAAATTCATTCAAGAGGAGCTTAAAATGTCCTTGACAGTTCATTTAGCTAGATGTAGTATCACGATCAACGCACCAAATTTTGATATCGAGGAAATGTGTAGCATTAAGGAAAGTTGTCTATCGATCCATCTAATGTTTTGTAGACATCATGTATATTAATTATTTCCTAGAGATTTCACTGTTAACTAAAACTGAACTGCTTTTTCTGTCATTTATCTGTTTTCCTAGACAAAAGAGTTGTTTTAACGAAAAATGAATTACTCTTTAGCGACACTTATTTCTCATTAAATTAGACTGGCATGTAAACGATATCTTTGGTAGCATTTTGATGGAATATTGATAGTTTAGTGTAAAGTGATATGGTTTTTGGATTTGACATTTTTTAGATTTGAAATGCTTTGAAAAATATCAAAATGTCGCCGGATGGTTTGACCTTTACTAGTTCATGTAATTTATTTATAACAAAACAAAGTCTGCATGTTCCTTTAGATTTTGGGTCCTTGTCAAAAGGACAAAACATAGATGTAATGCACACTACCATTGCATGTGTCACCCTTGCTTGCACAATAATGGTTACCCGAGGTGGGTTTCGGAGGCCAAGTCAGTTAGGCCAAATGTTATATGATTAGAGTTGTTTATGGATTGAAACTTCGATTTGGTAATCTCTTGCATGCTAAATGACTATTATGCCCTCAAAATTGCTTTATTTATCTTTATTACACTTTATGGACTAAATTTCCCCGTTCACTACTACAAAAAATGATTACTTATGCACTCATATTATCTCCTGGTAAGGTTACTATTTTTGTAGTTTGAGTTATTTCTGATATGCTACAATAAGCTAGTTGGGTCACTGGTTACTTGCTAAATCGAACCTCACTCCTAATTTAACATGTCAGGTTGGAAGTTAAGGTGACGATGTGGATTGTGGGCTTAGAAATTTAATGGGGAACATCAAGGACTTTCAGGGATGGCCTAGTTGATTTTGAGTTTTAGCATAAGCATTATTATAAGGACTATAATGAAATTTGAAACGTAGTTTTTACATGGAGTTGTAGTTTTGCTTCTACTGTAATTTGTATTTCCTTTCAGCGAGTGAGGCTTGGGAGTGCCCATAATAAGTTGTCAAATGGGCCTACAGCGTTAGGCCCACATCACGTTTGGGTCATAAACCTTTACAATCTCGTCAAAACTCATTGGAGAAGCAATAAACACTTCAACACCCTAAAAAAAAGGACCAAAATCATCTTGATATGCAAATCATGGAAGGCTTTTGGGGTGATTCAAGAAAAACTCAATGCCTTTTGGAATCCCATTAAAAGACTTGCAAAAATGAGAATTAGACATTTTCGTGAACCGCTCTGAAAAGTTTAGACTTGGGAAGGTCTAACTCGATTCACCATATTATTTTTAGGGATGATTTGGTAACTAAAAACGGTAACAAGAAAACTCTAATTTGACTCTGGATTATCCAATCTGAGCTTCTGACCCATGAAACTAGAGATTCGGATTTAGAGACCAAGTCATATAGCAGGAAGGTGATAGGTACCCGATATATACCCTAATTGGTCTCTAAATTATTTTAATGTTAGTTTGCATGATTTTTATCCCAAAACAAATAATGGAAAAAGACAAAGTATAAATGAAATCTAATTTGGTTTGAGTTTGAATTTGACTACAATGGTCAAATGGCCTATATATCCGATTTGACAAATTGTAATCAGAACATTTGACGAAACTCTACGGGTAGCGACCCAAATCTAGGTCTTTGACATGACTTATTCTTGTTGGAAAAAAAATTCAAACTGGGACTTCTTTTATTAGGTTTTTAGGTTTTTTGGACAAGATATTGTCGTGGAAAGGGAAAATGATCTAGATTCTCTTAATACAATCTTGAAAAGCCCTATGAGATTTACCTCGAGATGAAGCTTGCTTAGATGACTCCGGATGACTTCGGGATGGATCCACAATGCAAGTAGACTAAGAAGATTGTAATTATCTCCACAATTTTTTGTAGAATTCTTACTAGAAAAGGTGCACCAATTCTAGGCAGTAAAGGTCCAACATTTCTAATGAGAAAACCCCACACTGAATAATGAAGCCCAAGGGATCAATTTATAGTGGTTTGCGAGGTGATAAAAATGGTTAATAGGAATTTTCGAGTCTAATATCTCTGATGGAGAAGAGTATATGATTTAAATAAGATCAAAACTCAACTTACCGACCAGTTTGTCGAAAACCGGACGGTTCATCGTTTGACTAATTTAGATTCTTTTCTCGAACTTTGGGAAATTATTGACCTTAATTAGGACATTAGAGCATAGCTAGAACACGTCAAATCCCTAATTTGCCCATGCTATTTAGAACCACACATGTATTGTTCATCTTCATCTTTACACTTACATGTATAAACCTGCCGGTTGCCTGAAACCCATCTTTTTGCTTTGTGTATCCCCTCACCAAAAAGTATTAGACTTAGGGTTTCCCCGAATCTTATAGGTGATTGGTAGAAACAAGTACCCGAGGTGGTGAAGGTTAAAGTGGTGACCACATGTTTTATTGTGTTTTTCCATATTTACGTTGCTTCATTCGAAATGAACGGCTTCTCATGAGCTTTGCCGAGCATTATGCTGGGAATGAGCCCTAACTCCAATCCCATGTATTGGCACATATATCTATTTAATGTAAATATGGTCTTCATTTACCATTTGAGCATTTATGTACCTGTTTATTATTAATAGGTTTGTACTTTATAATAAAAATGTGCATGTGTCTACCGGTATATAATTATGATCATAGTGTATTAGATAGATCGGGATACCTCATTTCTAGTGCATACATATATATAACGATCATGATAAAATATACAATCAAATTATTGTTAACATATGTTAGATACAACTGGACAATCATCTAGTACACTATAGTATGCAAAGATGACGTGGTTTATCTTTAGCGTTAAGCATGCTAGTACAGTATCTGTATTGAATAGGGACTACTTGAGATTATTTATATCTATTTTACTGTGAATTACTAAATAATCTCTACAACTACTATTATGTAATGTTCTTAATCATACTAAGGGCATTGTATCCTCAGATTCATTAACCGGAAGCTTTGATATATCTTTAAGTGAGATATATCGTGCATTAATACCTCTACATGTTGGGATTGCATTTTTAATGTATAATGAGAGCATATACTCTTATAAGACATTCATACTTATATATATATATATATATATATATATATATATATATATACACATATGATGATATAATAAAGTTGATCATTATGAATCGTGGTCACGTCTTTTAATAAATTACTTATACCATTTATTAGAAGAATGACTTATTTGTTTGAAATCAATTTGATGATCACGGGAATTTTCATTATGAGACACATCGACTAAGATGTACTCTTTCTGTTCCTGAAAGATTGATCCATTTGACTTTGCACGTATATTAAGGATTTAGGTTATATGTTGTGTGTCTTTTCCATTTTACCCTTTAGAGAGATGGGGGAAGAGAGTGGGCCATGAGAGAGAAAATTGGTTCGTAGAGTGTTAAATGTGGAGAGAGAAATAGAATAAAAAAGTGTAAAGTGGTGGGCCAAGAGAGAGAAAATGAGTTGGTAGAAAATTAAATGTGGTGAGATAAATAGAATAAAAGAAAGTATAAAAAGGGTAAATATGTAAAAATACAAACAGAATCTTTCCTAATTTGGAAGTGATATTTTTTGCGAGACCGCCCAAAAAGAAAATATGATCATTTTTTAGGGACGGAGGGAATAATTACTAAGAGAGCTCAGTAGTTCAAGGCCCTAATGGCAATTATGAATAACTACGGATGAAAAAAGTTGCATTGATTAATTAGTAGGGTTAAAGTTATAATTTGATAAAGTCCTTGACTTAATTACATTTTAACTTTCACAGTTTTCAATAATAATTATTTAGTGAATTTAATTCTGACTAATAGGTAACCTAATGGGCTATGAGTTATTAGCTAAGCAGTTGAGTCCTGCTGTGAGTAGGAATTAAAAATCCCACAAGTTTTGCTGCGAGCCCATACTTAAATCCTAAAGTTAAAGGAAAGTCTTGAAGAGATACGAGTAGAATTAAAAAAGAAGTAAGGAACCATAAAAAGGGTTACTATTGACGGATTACTATTAACACCACCCCTTTGGAGAACTCTCTCTCTCTCCTCTCCCCTCTCTCTAGTTGTTCTATCAATCTCTCTTCTTCCCTAAACTAGATTCCATAGCTTAGAGTTGTTCTCCAGAAGCTTAGATTGGAGAACTAAAAGAGCCCACACTCGGATTCGATGTAGGCTAATGGTGTCAAGATCAACATGAAAGGTTTTTGTCAAGTTCTAACAAGAACTACTTCACCCTTTATAATACACTTTCTTACACTAACACACATGCACACACACTAAATATATCCATATTCTCCTACGCACACACGGTATCCACACAGAACATACACTGCATACACTACACATCTTCTTCCCCTTTTTTTTTCCGTGACCCATTTCATACCATATAACAAAAACCACATGAGAGGCTGCCTTACAGTCCATCTTCCATCCCACAAACACACACTTCTCACACTTGCTCTCACACTTGGGGTATTACAGGTCTCCTATGAGGCAAGTTATATTGAATAGACAAAGCTTTAAATTGTTATGTTCTCGGGGCTGAACTATTAATAAACGTTGCCATTCCCCTCATTTTGAGAAGAATATCTCCTGCAGCAGCTAAACCATCTTGAACAATTAAATTAATCATATGACAAACACATGGAACATGAAATTATTCACCAGCAGGTACAGGTTGAAGGCTTTCCTTTAAGGCTGAAATAACAACTTTATTGTTAGAATATCAGCTTTATTGCCAGAAGCATTATCGAAACTGATACTCATAATCTTGTTCTTTATTTTAAATATGGTACAAGCATTAATTATAATAGTAGCAACATTAGCCTGCATCATTCAGGTAAGGAATGAGTTCGAAAGCGATGATTTTCTTATTCATAGTCCAATTAGAATCAACCCAATCGGCCATCACACAAGCATAACTAACAAAAATTAAAAGGAGATTGTCAAACATCAGAAGTAAGACTAACTCTACCATTAGAATTATCAAAATAATTAATCAAGCATGCTTTAGCAGCATTATATAATCTAATTTAATTGGATCTAGTTGTGTTTCTATGAACTTATTTGTAAAAAGGTTGCACGTAAGTGTTCATATATCTAGAGTGCTTAATATTATCAGCAAAAACTAAAAGCTTATGCACCATGAATAATAAATTTAACAAGACTGTCTTTTTCGTCTCGCTGATTATAGACAAATAACTTACCGTCAAAAGATAACTGCGTTTGGCTAAGTTCGATATTGTCTTGTTTAAGTGCAAATAGAGAGTAATGCCTATTAAGATGTCTATTACCACTACCACATGAAAATAATTTACTGCATTACTTATATTGAGCTTTTCGAATGCCGCCAACCATAATATCCTTGAAATGATTCCAACACGCGACTTTTTTTTTTTGCTTTTGGACTTCTGACGGACTACCAAAAGGATTGCTCAGTCCTTCACCATGATGACCGCTCATTAGGGTAAAATTCTACCCCAGAGTTGTAGCACCAACCGAGCTGCGTCCTTGACTATAACGCGGGATATCTTGTGAGGGTGTATATTCAAAATCTGGAATGTTTTGGTTGAACTCAGAATCGGCTTGAGTATCTATACTCATTCGTGGCTGATTTTAAAAATCGAATGGTTGTGGTGGTGCTTGGATTGGTGCTTATGGTGGTGGTAGTGATGGTGCTGCACGTTTTCTATGTGATTTAAATGATCGAGACATATATGATGCTGAATTTTTTTAGAAGAATGAAAATAAAACTAGTAAGAGCAACTAAATGCAAAGGAATAAGAGTAGCAAATAATTAAATATACTTGTAATTGAAAATTGGAGAGGGTTAGTACTTAGTAACAAATAACAATGATAACAAAGCTTGTAGAATTTAGACAAGAGAGAGTGAGAAGATTGGTGTGAAAAATATCAAGAAGATGAGTTGAATTCATAGGTTTTTCAAAGTTCACAAAAGACCAAAATGCCCCTGAAAACTAGTCGTTTATAGTTGTTGGGGAGGGTAAAAGTGTAAAAAAGCATAAAAGAGCTGTTAGAAACTTGTTGGACAAAAATATCTCCCAAACTAGCCGTTATATAGTTGTTGGGCGTAAAAGTGGAATTTGGCAAAAACGAGGGAATATCGTCGTTTGGGGGGGAAATTAAAAATTCAAAAATCCGTGGGTAGAACCTAGTCAAGGCTAGGCCAGACCCGAGCCAGATCCAAACCACACCTGAGCAGACCCAAAAAATTGATCCAGGCCCTAAAAAAAAGCCGAATTCGAGCAGGGCCATTTTTTAGGGCCTGACCCTGGCCTTTTTAGGGCCAGGCCGAGCTGGATTTTTTGGAAAAATATTAGGCCGGGCCCTTTTGACACCAGGCCCGGCCCTTGCACTGGCCCTAAGCCCTATGGTCCAGGGACGACATTGTTCCCCCATAAGGCCGGGCCAGGTCGTAGCCCGACCCTTTTGACACTAGGCCCCGTCCTTCTGACACCACTATCTAGACTATACTCTGAGAAGATTTACCAAAATCAGGTGCTTCGGGGCCCTAAGCTGATGACAGCACGAGCTTCTTCTTTAGCTTGCTCCAGAAACTTTACGTCACAGGCACTTGGGAGATCTCAACCTAGCCATGCTCTCAATCTGCTCTCTATAGCCAACACCTTCTCCCAAACCATGGGCCAAAACAGCTGGTATACTCCTCAAATAGTAGCAGAGCCACCATATCCATACAATTAACAAAGGTATTACTCCCTATGAAGCGATCACAGTAGGGAAGAGACCTACAACCTTTAGAAATGGCCTTGATTGGTGGTAGCCTAAGGTCTTTCACCATAGCAACAAAGTTAGTGGAATAACCTAATTGTCTCAAAATTCGACAAGCCAAGTAGAATGTTGAAGAGCACAACCTCAGGAGCAGACACAGTATTACTCAGAAGTCTACAGAGTAGGCCTGCGGACTCCTAAGTAGTGATAGTGTCAATGAATGTCCTTGGACTCTTGCACACAGAACAAGCAAGTCCAATCATCAATGTCAGAACGACCTTCAAATAGAAAAGGCCAAGCACAAAAGACTAATGGAGATATATCCCCTTAGTAGGTCTAGCGATCAGCCGCATGTGATTTAGGAGCCACATATACAGAAGTAAAGGCCTACTGAGCACTCAGATCCTCATGCACCCCAGTAATCCCATTTATGGTCTCAGCTACCACTACCGAATTAGGGTTTTGCCTTTTGGAGACACTTGGAATAACAACTTAGCCAGTCTCACATCAGCGATGCTAAAGCCAACGACAATAAGATATGTGGCCACCAGATACAACCCCAGGGTTTCCACCTAACCACATGCATACCGTTGATCACGATTATCCAGTTTACCAGAGAAATATTCTATCAGAGAAAAAAGTGGAATACACTCACCTAGGATAAATGACCTGGCACGCTATTCATTGACTCCCAACGAATCCCTCATGGCCTTAACATAGCCGTCTTGAATAACTATAGCAGCAATGGGCAAGTTCACAAGGATGTCTTCAAGGGCAGAGAATTCTTCATAAGTCGGGCAAAAGTTCATCCAAGCCGAGTCGAAAGAAATGATAATTGCAAAATCATGACAGATCTTGGATTGAATTTCCTATCGACATGAGCAAGTTTGATTTTGTTGAAGGAATTGACAAAGGCTCGGAATTGCAGCTTGAAGATTGTGTGATTATTTTCGTAGAACATTGGGAGTTCTTTTGAGAATGAAAGTCGAATGCCCTTCTGAAAGGATAAGTCCCGAATTTATAATAAGAGAGCCTTAAATTGTGTAGAGGTAGAATTCAAAATTTTTAAAAATAAAATTTTTTATGGGATAAACTGGACGATTTTTTACAAACCGACCGGTTTTCCTTTTTGTTCAAAATATTTTGACAGTCAATCTCTCTGATCAACTGTCGGGTTTTACCATAAAAATTGATTTTGTTTCTAATCAATCGTCGGGTTTTACTAAAAAAATCAAATTTTCTTCTGATCAACCGTCCGCTTATACCATAGAATTGGATTTTGTTCCTAATCAACTTTCGATTTTATCATAATGTTGAATTTGATTGACTAACCAACCTGTTAGTCAGTTTTTGTAATTTTATTTATAGAGTTGGCCTACTTTGAGGCCAAACCCTATACCTGTTTCAACATTCAATTCAACTCAATTGAATCCCCAATTTTGATCTCGTTTTTAACCCTTTCTTCATCATTTCTGTGCAAGATTGTGAGCATACATTTAGACTAATCATTTAGATATGAATTGCTAATCAAAATCTTAACTTAAAAAAAAAATAAGTTATGCATTACATCAAAGTTCAAAAAAGTCCATATTCCCAACCTATTCTGGTTGGACCTAATGGCCTGCTAGGGGTCCCGCTTCGCACAAATACATCCGCGTAGTCAACAGTCAAATTTCCAACGCATCCAATTGGTTGGCGCGCGCACGCTCAATTCACATGCATTCTTTGCTTCGTGCACCTTCTGCGTGACTTAGGCACTAATTATTTCATGTTAGCGTGACTCACGAGAGCGCGACCGTCACGCCGAGACCACCCGAACACCTTTTCACCAAAAACTTCGATCGACGGCACAACCGGAGTGATGGGGTCAAGGGGCAAAAGCCTTGACCAATCCCATGGGGTCGGCCTCAGCCTCTATAGGGGGTCGGCCTCGGCCTCCATGGGGGGTTGGCCTTGGCCTTCCCCTCCGGTTGTTCACTTTTCGTGCAAGGTCCTTTCCGTGCTTTGTTCACTTCATACGTTTTGTATGTGACTTTTGCACCTTGTTCGTTGTGTGGGTACGATTCACGTCGACACGCTCGTCGTAACGCAACTTTCGGATTCGTCATTGCCCATCAAAATACTAACCGTCGGCGTGCCCGAAGTTCACCAAAAGAGGAAGGTGGCCTTGGCCCCCTCTCGGAAGAGTGGCCTTGGCCTTCCCTAGGGTCGGCCTCGGCCTCCCTAGGGGGTTGGCCTTGGCCTTTCCCCAAAATCCTGGGCTTTGCCCCTTTTTTGCCACACTGTTCCAAACCATATTTTGTGCTTCCGCGAAGTTCGCCAACGCGTGCACACCAACCTCGTGACGTCCGTCATCCGACTTCCATGACTGTGCATTGCTCTCGTGACGTTCGTTGCTCAAAGTCGTACGCCACCGCTGAATGACCAGTTCTCGATGAACCCCTTATCATCGTTCTGAACTTTGTCATTACTACATATTGCATTCATTATTTTGGTATAACAGGCACACTCAACTCATGTCCCGTCTCCGAGACACTCGACGCGTGCCCGTGCGCTATCTCTACGAAGTTCGTCACCGCGCCCGTGTGCCATACTCATGATACGTGCCCCTGGCATAGAGTATTGCTCTGTGACGTTCGTCGTCGCGCCCATGTGCCATTCTCGTGATATGTGCCCCCAGTATCGACTATTGCTCCATGAATTTCGTCGCCACGCCCGTGCGCCATTCTCATGATACGTTCCCCCGCCATCGAGTATTGCTCTGCGACGCTCGTCGCCGAGCCCGTGCGCCATTCTCATGATACATTCCCCTGCCACCAAGTATTGTTCCGCGATGCTCGTCGCCGCACCAGTGTGCCATTCTCATGATACGTGCCCCTGGCACCAGGTATTATCTCATGCCGCTGGCATCGCGCCCATGCACCATAATCATGTTGCACGGGGGGCTCCGTTCGTAGTGCTCTGGCACGAGGACCCCTCGCAGCAGAATGGACTCATTACCACATAGTCATCGCTGCCACGGGATGGGCTCGTTACCACAAAGCCATCGCTGTCATAATCACGGGGGGCTCCGTTCGTTGTGCTCCGGCACGAGGAACTCTCGCAGCGAGATGGGCTCGTTACCACAAAGCCATTGTCGCCGTAGGATAGGCTCGTTACCATAAAGCTATCGCCGTCTCCATTCTGGGGGGCTCCGTTCGTAGTGCTCTAGCACAAGGACCCCTCGCAGCAGGATGGACTCGTTACCACAAAGTCATCGCCGCCACGGGATGGGCTAGTTACCACAAAGCCATTGCCTTCATAATCACGGGGGCTCCGTTTGTAGTGCTCCGGCACGAGGACCCCTCGCAGCGGGATGGACTCGTTACCACAAAGTCATCTCCGCCACGGGATGGGCTCGTTACCACAAAGCCATCGCAGTCACAATCATTGGGGCTCTGTTCGTAGTGTTCCGGCACGACGACCCCTCACAGTGGGATAGGCTCGTTACCACAAAGCTATCGCCATCTCGGGTGACTTGAATGACACTAAGTACTGACCGCTTTCAGGGGTAACCCTTACCGCTATCAGGTTCTCTGTGCGTCTCTTGACACACCTTTTGGATTCAGTAAGTGTCACGACCCAAACCCACGGGCAGGCCCGCGAGCTAGGCACGCGACCGGCCGCAGACCCAATGGACTCCAACCAAGGGCTCTGCTAGGCCTTACTATAACCTGTATACAAAAATTCTATCACCAAGTAATTTAAATCTTTATCCTTAATAATATTTCTAAAGTCATGCTTACAATTTCTCAATAAATCTCCGATGACATTCTTTATTTAACAACTAACATAGATTATCCGGTGAAGATCTAAGCTTCAAAAATCTCAAATTACAAATCCAGTACTAGCATACCACCTAATGATTTGTTAAATAATTGAAGAGGACTACAACTCCTCTACCAGTCGTCTACCATAATCCTCGTGGCCTTCATCAGTTTGGTTCCATCTACATCATTGCCTGAAAAATATTTAAAAGAATGAGCTTGGGGCCCAGTAAGTACACAAACCATATCCCTAAAATAGATTTTGGGATTCATAAAAACATGAAACATGCCATGGTTTTCTTCAATTTAAAACTGGTAAACATTTCACAAGAGATACTATGCATATATATACTTTTGAAAGCAATTCATCCAAGATTCTCAGAAACGAAGTATGACATCAAGTAGGCTCATCAACAACTATCATAGTTCATCACAACATAGGCATGTTGCGGTCAGCGTACGTTCCCCCCTGACTAGGGCCCACAATCCCTACTCCACCTGGAATGACCATTATTTGGTCAGGGTATGCGCCCCCCGACTAGGGCTCACAATCCCTCCTTCGTCTGGGATACATATTGGTGTGGACGCAAGGGCGCACCACGAGCAACAGTACTGTGCATCAACATATCGTCCTGTTGACCAGGACCCAACAATCCAACTTTCTCCCGTGAATATAGGGCACAACAACCAAGCCAGAAATACCGTCTCATTCAACATAAGCCAACTTCAAACACTACTCATAGAAAACATTCCATGGCATTTTTTTATGCATTTTCTCATCAAACAATTTACACAAAAGCAGTAGCATGTAAAAGGCTTTAAAACTTCTAATTGGAACAATTCATTTATACATATACATAAACAAAAATAGGGTATACGGAAGAATATGGCAGGAGTACTTACTTGCTCAGTAATTGGTTCTTGAGCTCGATCAACAGTCGATCCTATCTCTTGACTACCGAAACCTAAATAACAAACCACAAGGACATCATTCATTACCACTCGAGCACGCCTAAGTATTAAGTTTCTCGTAAGTGAGTGAAGTGTACCAAACCACCCCTCGTACTTTGTAAAATTTCCTATTCGCCCCCGATGCCTAACGTACCATTATCCACTTGGATATAACCTAAAAGAATACATTTAAACCACTCAAGCATCACAGTAATTTTAGATCACTATAAAATTCTAGGTTTAGAAAAATTTTGTTTACTATGTTAAATAATTCAAAAGCCTATTTTGAAAATAAAATTGTTTGAGAAAATTCCTATGCCCGAAAAAATCTGAGAAAATTTCACGTCAAAGGTTTCCCAAAATTAAGGGGAGTTTCTGTTTTGCACTTTGTCTAAATCTATTCAGAAGAGGTCCTTAGAAATAATTTAATAACTATTGCTAATGAAGCATTACGCTAAATCCGTTCGGGCGCTACACTGCTAAGACCGTTAAAATAGCAAACAACTTTCAAAACTTTAGGAACTACTTTATGCTCGATATATAAGATTATTGTGGAAGTTTCATAATTTAATAATTTAGTTTGCTATTTTAAAATGCATCGAAATCTTTTGTTTTGATAAAATTAGTTAGAAGGCTTCCCAAGCTCCGAAAAATCGAAAAATTTTACTGTGTGTAGAGCTTGCAAAATTAACATAAGTTACTTCTTTGAGTTTTGTCCAAATAATTTTCTAGATATGTTTTACAAATTCGAAAAGAAACTGTTGGAATAGGATAACTTTTAGCGACACTTTAGAGTTTAATTTTAAACAAACAAAACTTTCCCCCTCTTGCTACAGTATCATCTTCCCTATATGGACTCAGACGTCCTTTGTACCCAGAGCCACCTCACCCTGCAGCACCCATCTTCTTAGCCTCTCACTCACCCACTTTTACAACACCCATAATTTGCCTACCCATATGTATGTGAATACCTTCTCTAAATTCTCTCTCCATCGCCATGGACCATAGACAGTAAACACAACTCATTCGTTAACAGCACACACAACACACGGCTGTCCTATACACCCACTCATGCACCCACACCATGCTATACACCTACAATTTATACATGTATATAGTTGCCTCGGCAGTCCATGCACTCACACCATTCTCGGCAGCCCATGATGCACTCACACCATTGCCCCGACGTTCCCACAGAGCAGACACTCCCGCACACATACGGTACCCATTAATGCATACATACACGGCTCACTCTAACGCACCCACAACTCACGTAAACCTAACTTTTCATGGTTTCCCCCCAATCCTTTAAACATGCCTGTGAGATGCGTAGTCACAGCCACCATGGCTGTGACTTGTTGGGTTTTCCATCATTGTCACTTCCCTGATTAAAATCTTTTGAACCCCGCAAGTAATACAGAGTGGAAAGGCTAGAAGCTTACCAGAATCTCGCCGGAAATTCTTCGATCCTTACTTCGAATCTCTCTCTCTTTTTCGGTAACCCTTGCCGCCGCAATATTGAAGAGGGTATTAGGGTCGGCTGACATGAAGAATATGCAAATATATATTTACCCTAGGTTGTATAATTACAATAAATCCCCTTACCAATTCGCGAGCGATTAAAATTCTATCCGGAACTTCCATGGTTACAAAATATCCAAAATAGTTATTTATGAAAGGTGACGTATTAAAAATTTTAACGGGTTATTACTTAACCCCGCTACACTAATTCGTAACTAAAGTTGCTACTAAAATATCGACGCTAACTATATGTATAAAATTGTCACTAAAGGTTTCTAGAAAAATACCAGTTAACGCTAATCCTTGCCAACGACATTAATCAATATCAATAATATCCGTTATCATTAATTTTATTTTTTTTCTTATGATTCTAAAATTGTCTCTATAAGTTGCTAAAGAAAAATATACTAACGCTAAACAAGAGTCTGTCGCTAAAAGACGCAAATATTCTTACTTGTAAAATTTGTCACTAAAAGAATTAAATAAAATTTGTTAAAAATTCAAACTTAAGATCGGATTATTACAGTAAGGGCTTGAACCGGTGGCTGGGGCAACGAGCTTACTCTGATCATGCTACCGTGGTGTGGTCAATCTTCTCAGACAGGTAGAGCCACGTTGTGTGGGGCGAGGTAGTGCGAATTTGGGAACCAACAGTCCAACGGAGAACCCATATTTTGGGACCCCCCCGATGACGTGTCACTCCCAGGGGATAACATGTGGCATTTTATGACATAAGCATACTATTTACTATAAATAGTGGACTTTTGGACTCATTCTGGACAGAATTCTCTCAATTGACAAAAATCACATTCTCACTCTAGAACTTGAGAGCTCTTGGATTCTAGAGAGAGAAATACATTTCTCTTGTGACTTTGGACATAATATCGACCGTGACATTGGACCTCAACTTGGACCTCAGCTTGGATCATTGACTGTTAGCCCTGTTTGCCCTAGCCTCGTCTCCACAGATCTGCCACTCCTCACGGCCCGTCTGGGAAGCCTTGCTCTCTACCCTTACTCCGTCCTTACTGTCTCTCACTGTATACATCTGGCAGTTGACATGTGGCACTACGAACCCATTTTGGTTGGCATCAGTCCCTAATGGACTCTAAGTCCTACTCTAACAAATTGAATATTCGGGCATCAAGTCCTCTGGGTCATATTAGGGATTGGCTTCTCCTCGCCGTCGGTCCCCAAGGATTCATCATCTTGGTCGTACTCCTTGTCTTCAGGATTAGGGGATGACACCACTACCACAGACTTAGTCAATCCAGGCTTCTTATAGGTCTTGCAATAGACCACCGCGATCCAGGAATACATGGGCCTTACCTTCATTGATGGAGGTGTTGGGGCTTTTCCTTTGCTCCCACAAGCAACTTCTTTTCCCTTTGGCAGCCCCGGCTTTTCCTTTGCTCCTCACCGCCCTGAGAATCACCGGTACTAGGATCACGCACGAAGTCATACAAATGATTCAAGATAATATATACAAATCAAGATCACATATAGAATGACCAAACCAATTGAGTCACATCCTCCACCAATAATTTCAATTCTCAAATGCTCAATGCACCATTAACAAGTCAGACTAAGGACAATTACACAAATCAAACATCCTAATTGATCATTTTCAACATCACAAACTCAGATTACACAATTCAAACATTTCAATTCTAGGGAAGACAATGGCAAAAAGCATATGACAATTAATCATAGACAAAGAAAAATTAAATAAAACACAAACCTTTTCGGGTTCTAGACCTGCTTCTTAAAAGGCAACAAAGTTGATCCGCTGCTAAAACTGCCTGTAACCAAGACCACCATGGCATAATACGAGTTAATTTCATGCTAACAACAATTCCCTAAGAAATCTTGGAGCAAAGAAGATATTGTTGATAAATACTATATACTCCGTATCATTTATCACATAATTTTTGTTCCCTTTAGCAGTTTACAAGTTCTTGGGATAGAATTTTAAAGCCTAAATGTTGATTGAACTAAAAAAAATAGTTAAAGATAAAATAACAATCCCTTGACAAGTCAAACAATACGAAGACTCATTTGAGAGTAGGTAGTCTCCATGTATTATTTTAATCTTCCATTAGATAGTTCAGATCACAAGTTTCGTTTGTTCAGGGATGCTTGCTTGTTATCCAACAGTGGTTAAGATATGTAGTTTATAGCTGGAAAAAAGCTCTTGCAAACTCTACCAATCATGATCTGTGTGATGCTTGGGACATTAATAAGCAAATTCTATTGTAATGAAGCTGTACATAAGGACTGATATGTGAGATAAAGAAGAAGGGGAGTGGATGAGTATAATTCTATCAGCATTTGTACTTTCTAAGATAACTTATAACCTAGGACAATGACTGAAATTGACTGTTGGCATAAACTAGGACTTTTTAAGACATTTTCTTCTCTAGAGGAATATTCCTATCACCAACAACCAGAAGTTGCCTACTCATCAATTCTTATTGATGTCTACCCAGGTAATTGAAGTACATTTCTACACACATTATGTAATATAACATGAAAATGACCATCAACTAATCTAATTTGTTCATCATCAAAAGCATTAATATCGCAATAAGAAATTCAGAATCAAAGGGATGTTAGAGTTTCACAATCAAAGGGATGTTCAGAAATTAAATAATGTTGAAATTCAGTAATGCTGAAATTGCAATATTAATATGGCAGTAATATTGCAATAATGCTGAAACTCAGAAATTTAGCATTAATATTAAACAGGTATTAGATCAATATACTAGAGTATCACAATCAAAGGGATGTTCACAACACACAATTTACTAAAATTCTATTTAGAAATGAGAAATTCAATGCATTATTCATATGTTCATGTAAGTAGGTAAGTATGCAATATGTGAATGGGATGTTAAGTATGATATGCATTCTTCGATCATTCTCTAATAGCACAAGCAGTGTGATATTATAGAATGATTCAATTGCAGCCAAATTCCAATCAAAACCCAACCATATGGTTTTCTTGTTACTTTTGACCCCTAACACTTACCAACTAGCCATGTTGATATGCCAGTTATACTAAACACTAGAAGGAAGCATCTCTCTTTCGAAAAGATTGAGTGTGTCATTTCTACAATTTAACTCGAATAGCTCTGTCTCTCAGCTGATCCAGATTCTCCGTCAATTTCTCAAAAGAGTTGGGTGGTTCACACTATTGGATGAGATCAATTCTAGGATTTCCCAGTACCTAAAAGTTTGGATCCCTTTGATACCCAATATCTGAAGCTATTATGAAATTATATGTGGCCAACTTTACCTTGATATACCATATTGAACCTTGTACAATAGATTTAACAATTATCTGAAGCTAGGGTAGACAAACTGCTTAAAGTGAAATTTGCAACGAAGAGGCCTTCATGGTATGCATGCAGCAAACAATAATCTTTTTGTTCTTGATACCTACTTTTCAAGTGTTTCTGTTTTACATACACATGATGCTTAACTAGGTTAACAATGTCGACAGGTCAAGGCAAGCAACAACGAGGACCGAGCAATAAGAGATGGACCGGAATAACTGGCTACCCATAATAGCATCTTAAAAAGGCAAATGGTGGTAATCGGCATTCCACAATGTAACGACTTTGTGGTTGCAGGCGTGCTAGAACTACCTATCGCGATGTCCCAACTTTGTCCTAAAAATTGTATTGATTCTAAAATCTAAAAAGGCCTACATAAATAACTATCTCTCTACTGATTCTAAAACCTAAAAAGGCAAATCTGTACTCCATCAATTAATTTGCCACAAGCTCGATTCATCAAAAATAAACACCAAATCCACTGAATAAATCATACATATGCCTCAATCTTTATGAACCCAAAAATTTTAGCTTGAGCACAGGGCCCTAGTTCATTAACTAGTATGCTACGAGTTCGATCTAGGTCAAAGTAATTACCAAAACTACCAAACATATCATGTACAATGCTTCAACAAACAGCAAACCCTACAATCTCAACTCAAGCATATGCACTGAAGAGAAGCTTAAGTAGAGGGGAAGCAGGGTAACTCAAGATCTCTCTAAGCTTATGCTTACCTGAACTGAGAGAGATGGATGAAAGTTTGTTGGGATGGCAGCCACGACAGAAATGAGGACAACAACGACAGTAATGGAAACTACAGCGGCAGGGAGCGACGGCGAGGAGCTTTGCAAACCCAGATGGAGGTAGCGCCAGCGTTGGGCAGTCGATTAGATGGCAGAGGAGGGGGGTTTGGGGAGAGGTGGCGTTCACTGACGGCGGTGGCGTTGGGCGATTGAGTAGGAAGAGAAAGAGACATATTAGGGCTCGAAAAGAGGTTTTATACCTTTCATTTAGTGACCCCTAACAACGGTGGCAAAATTAGTGACTACATTTAGCGACCGCTCTGGCGGTTGCTAAAATTAGCAACGATAGTAGAGTCTGTTGCTAAATGCGGTCGCTAAAAGTACCCGCCAAAAATATTTGTTTGACCTCGCCAGGTTATTTTTCATTTAGTGATTGCTAGGATAGCGCGGTCGTTAATATATACTTTAGCGACTGCATTTTTTATGGTGCCGGAAATGGTTCGATGATACGTGGAGGTGCCACAAAGGATGCGGTCTGAGTTGGCTTCCAGGTAGGCAACGTGGGAGACAGCAAGGACGGCGCAAGGGCCGAGGACAAGGCTCCCCAGACAGGTCGTGAGGGGCGGCAGTGCTGCGCAGGCAAGGTGACGATGAACAGGACCGACAGTCTGCAGTCCGTGTTGAGGGTATGGCGTCCAGGGTCCGTAGACGGGAGTTCAAGTATATTTCTCTCACTAGAATTCCAGAGAGAATGTTTCCTTTAGAGAGAGAAAGTGAAAAGTCCAAATGAGAATAAGATCCTTGAAAAAGCTCCAAAGTCCACTATTTATAGGCAAAAATGTGCATGTGTCATAAGTTGACATGTGTCGCCCCCTGGGAACGACACGTCACCAGGGGGCCAACGCACTGACCCTTCGTTGGACTGCCGGTTCCTAAGTTCGTGCTGCCCTGCCCTTGCAACATCTCTCTGCCTGTCTGAGGAGACTGATCATGCCGCGGTAGCATGGTCAGAGTAGCCCGTTGCCCCAGCCTCCAGTCCAAGCCCTTACTGAATCCCACAGGTCTGGCAGCGGTGGGGAAGACCCGACGCCCAGCTGCCAGGTGGACTAGGCAAGATGCCCTTCCGAAGACCTGCTCCCGTCTCCGAGTGACCCGGGGGTCATAGTCCTTAGGGGTGCCGACGCGAGCCCCCAGTGCCAGAGCACGTAGGCTAGTCACGCAGGCACCCTGGCGGAGATAGTGTCCTGGAGGAGTAGCCTATCCCGTAGGCATATAACATGATTGCAGCGCATGGGGCGCGGTTGAGTGCGGGCGACGAGGGTCGCAGAGTGATCTCCGAGCGACGAGGGTCGTTGCGTGGATGGCGCGCGACCGTGAGCGACGGTTGTCATGGCGACAGAGCGGCCACAAGTGACGGTCATCGAGACTACGGGCGACGGTCATCGCGACGAAGGGGCACGGCCGAGAGCGACGGTTGTCGCGACTATGGCGGAGTGCGGCCGCGAGCGACGGTCGTCGTGACAATGGGGTGGGGTCAAAGGTGACGGCGTCGGTGTTCAAGGCAGGTGGCCGACCCCCATGGGGTGGCCGACCCCCAAGGGAGGCCGACGCTTGGGGGAGGCCGAGCCTAGAGGGAGGCCGACCCCCGAGGGTGGCCGACCCCTTGGGGGAGGCCGACCCTAGAGGGAGGCCGACCCCTCGGGGTGGCCGACCCCCCTTGGGGGAGGCCGACCCCCCGAGGGTGGCCGACCCCTTGGGGTGGAAGGCACGCCGAAGTCGCTTCACGAATGGTTCACGTGACTTGAGCATGCGTTGCTTTGACCGGCCCTCGAGCGTTGAAAAGTTGACCGCTGACTGGGTGATGTGTCGTGCAAAGTGGGTCCCTTGGCGGGTCTTGGGGTGCGACCAGAATAGGGTATGAACATAAGCCCCCTGCGTGCGGCGGGCGCGGAGGGGCAACCCGAGCGGGCGTCGCATGCATAAACGATGTGGTTACAGCCCCTGTTGCTGCGGGGGCCAAGGTTCCTGGTAATGGAGCCGGCGATGACGCTAAGCCCGTGTAGCAGTTTGATTGAGCCGGCGATGGCTTCAAGGTTGTGAGCCCATCCCGTAGTTTGATTGTGCCGGCGATGGCTTCAAGGTTGTGAGCCCATCCCGTAGTTGATTATGCCGGCGATGGCTTCCAGGTTGTGAGCCCATCCCGTAGTTGATTGTGCCGGCGATGGCTTCAAGGTTGTGAGCCCATCCCGTAGTTGATTGTGCCGGCGATGGCTTCAAGGTTGTGAGCCCATCCCGTAGTTTGATTGTGCCGGCGATGGCTTCCAGGTTGTGAGCCCATCCCGTAGTTTGATTGTGCCGGCGATGGCTTCCAGGTTGTGAGCCCATCCCGTAGTTTGATTGTGCCGGCGATGGCTTCCAGGTTGTGAGCCCATCCCGTAGTTTGATTGTGCCGGCGATGGCTTCCAGGTTGTGAGCCCATCCCGTAGTTGATTGTGCCAGTGATGGCACTAGCCCGTGCTGGCGCTCAGCCCATGCCGCAGGGAGGGGTCCTCGTGCAGGAGCACTACGAGCGGAGCCTCCAGAATGCCGCACACTCTAGAGAGTGGGTTGAAGGTCTTCCATGCCCATGGCGGGGGCGCATGGTGTGGTGAACGGGTGTTATGCCCGGAGGCTTGTAACATGGTCGTGGTGCCTAGACATGGCGACGATTGTCGCGGAGACAATACATGGTGCCGGAGCACATGTCATGAAAGTGGTGGGGCGACGAACGTCGCGAAGCATATACTTGGTGCCGGGGGCACGCATGATGAGAATAACGCACGGGCGCGGCGACGAACGTCGCGGAGCTATACTTGGTGCCGGGGGCACGTATCATGAAGATGGCGCACGGGCGCGGCGACGAACGTCGCGGAGCTACAGTTGGTGCCGAGGGCACGCATGATGAGAATGGCGCACGGGCGCGGCGACGAACGTCGCGGTAGTGCATCAAGTGACCATTGGCGTTGAGCGCGCGTTGTAAAGAGCGCGATGAGTTGGCACAAGCGACGCGGTTCAAGGAGATGGCACGCGGGCGACGGGGCCTGTCGCGGAGCTGTCATGTGAATGCGTGCGACGAAGGTCGTGGAGGTGGCGCGCGGGCGCGCACTGCGGTCATAGCGGTGACGGCGCGTGGTCGACAAACTGTGGCGAGGCGCCGGCGGACGGGAGCGTAAAGTAAAGGAAAAAAGAAAGAAAAAGAAAAGAAAGAAAGAAAGAATAGAAAAAGAAAGAAAGAAAGAGAAAAATAAAAAGAAAAAGAAAAGAAAATTGCCCACCCCTATATAAGGAGCGGAGGGGGGCAGGGCGGAGGCACCGCCATTTGTGCCTACGCAAGTCAGAGAGAGAGAGAGAGAGAGAAAGAAAGAGAGAAAAAGGGATGGTGAGAGAAGAGGTAGAATTGGGCGAGGGGTCGTCGGGGCCAGGGGGTCGGCCAGTTGGTGGCTCTGCGAGGGGAGGGGGGTCGGCCAGCCACGGGGGCTCGGCCGTACGAGGGGGGTCGGCCCAGCGAGGGTCGTCGGCCGGACAGGGGGGGTCGGCCCAGCGAGAGGGGTCGGCCGCGCATGGGGGGTCGGCCAGCCACGGGGGGTCGGCCGCACGAGGGGGTCGGCCGAGGGGGATCGGCCGGACGGGGTGGGTCAGCGCAGCGAGGGGGATCGGCCGGGCAAGGGGGGTCGGCCCAGCGAGAGGGGTCGGCCGCGCATGGGGTGTCGGCCAGCCACGGGGGGTCGGCCACGCGAGAGGGGTCGGCCGCACATGGGGGGTCGGCCAGTCACGGGGGGTCGGTCACGCAGGTTGTCCGACAGGCCCAAGTCCCATCCTCACAGCCCGGAGCGACGCCAGCAGAGAAAAAAGTTCGGCAGAAGATGTGGGCGAAGCCGCGAGGGGCCGCGACGGGTACATCGCGACCGCCGCGGGATATGATGACTGTACCTGTGCCGGCCCCGCTAGTCGATGAGGCCACACCGTCAGTGGGTGTCGAGGCGGCAGTGCCATTGACCTTTGATGATGGCGGTAGGAGGTCCTACGATCCGGAGCCAGATAAAACAAACACATTGCTGGGGGTGAGGGGAGTAGTACCGTGTGTACCGGACCGTGAGCTGTGGAGGGAGTTGGCCATTCGTGTGGCAGACGGAGCGTTCAGGACACCGTGGGGTGGTCCGTCGATGGGAGAGGAGCCTCGGCTGTCGTCACCCTACCTTCGCGCGCCGAGCCCGGCGGAGGCGCCTGTGATGTCGCCGAGGTATGTACCGGCATTGTTGATTGGGAGAGAGGACATACCTTGGTCGCCGGTGATGTTCAAGGGCCATAGTGCGATGCCGGTAGGGTGGGACTTTTGGTGTGAGCATATGTTGGAGACACCGGTGAGGGCGCAGGTGTTGCAGGCACTAGGGCTGTTACCGGCGATCAATGTTACGGCGAGGGGGGTGGAGTTATATAGGGATACGCCAGGGATGACCTGATTGCTGGCAAGATGGAGCACGCAGTCGCATACGTTCGTGACCGAGTTCGGGGAGATCGGGCCGACGTTACTCGATGTGTTGATGCTGACAGGGCTGCCGATACACGGGGAGGTGGATGCACGGGTGACCCGGCTGAGCGGGGAGGAGCGGTTGTTGCAGACGCAGCTACTGGACATTTTGGCGGAGACGAAGAGGCACCAGAAGGGGACGTACGGTGGGTGGCTGCGCCAGTTCTACGGCACGCCGCAGGCGAGGACAGGCCAGAAGTTGGGCAATGCTGCCCAGTTTGTGATGGGTCCGTATCATGGCAGCGATCGGTACGAGTTGGTGGCGTTTTTGGCGATGTTCTTATCGAGGTAAATTTTGTACTGTCGTGTGATTATTTGTGAATATATCGTATGTCCTGCTTGCCCTGTAAAACGTCAAACTGACATATGTTGCCGGTCGTTGTTTGCAGGTTTGTGTTTGAGGGGACACCTGAGGATGGCATTTCCCCGAGGGTGTTTCCCTTGGCCATTAGGATGGCGCAGGGAAGGCGGGTCGGCTTGGCTCCGGTGTACTTGGGCACGTTATACTCGCGGCTAGATCAGTTCGTGAATGACGTGAAGCGGTCGTATGGTCGGTATCAGGTGGCGACATACGTGGACTGGATGTTTTTGCAGAGGTACCTGTACGAGTGCTTTCCAGGGTACCGTCCTGACGGATACCCACTCGCACACCCGTCACCGACGATGGGGACAGTGACCCGTCCAGGCAGGTCGCGGCAGGTGGCGTTGTGGTGTAGCGGGTCTCGGGCTTTTGCTTGGGCAGGCATCAGGAGGCCGGGGTGCCCGTTGGCACAGATTCTAGACAAACGGGGGGAATGTGAGCGACGGCCCTATATGGAGATGCATGCGTCATATGGTACGCCGCCCTGGCTGCACGTGCAGGAGGTGACGACAGATCTGAGCCGGAGAGGCGAGCTAGCGCCAGGACAGCTGGCGCTATTGGTCGCGTATTTTCCCGGCTGGCTTCCGGTATTGACAGATGATGGCGGGAAGCCCGCCGAGTGCTGCTATTATGTGGCGAGGTATTGCCCGGACCGTCTGTCGTTGGCGTTCGGGTACGATCTAGAGCCCCCATGCGGTTATGACAGCCCGTGGAGTGTGGCGACGGCTTTTGGGTATACACTATATGACAGAGCCCGCGAGTGGCCGGCACCGACGACAGAGTGGAGGCAGCCAGGGACAGAGGTGGCAGGGGCGGTGACCGCGGATTATGCGCATTGGTGGGAGCGACTGCGAGGGAGCTGGGCCGGATGGCTGGCACAGCCGTCAGGCACACGTCGACAGGTAGATGTGTTCGCATGTGACCGAGCCCTGAGTTTGATATCGGCCACAGTCGCGAGGCAGTGCGGGATGCTGTCACTGGTGACCGGGAGTTCTGTTCCGAGCTCGGAGAGGGAGGCGGAGGAGGATGCCGTAGAGTTGGGGGACGCGGCTCCCGGGGAGGACCGTGGGGAGGAGCCTATTGCCGAGGTGCCGAGGGTGCCGGGGGCCGGCAAGGGGCCCTTGTCGGCATTGCGAGTGGGGATGATGGAGACAGCTCGTCAGCCTATTGTCGAGGTGCCGAGGGTACTAGACTCTGAGGTTTGCTTCTGTCCTTTCTTTTTGTCGTATAAATATGGTTTGCATATTGCTCATAATCTGTGAACTGACAGCGGTTTTGCCAGGGGGACGAGGAAGAGGCGGTCGCGGGGGGAGCGAGCCGAGACTGAGATCGCAGGCGAGGAGGCTATGGCAGCCGAGGCCGGCAGATTAGTTGACAGTGACGAGACCGAGGCCGTTGAGCTATTGACGGCCAGTGTGCCGAGGAGGGTGAGCCCATTGCCTGCTACTGAGGAAACGGTGGGGGCACTATACGGCGGAGAGGGGAGCGATACGGTGATGTTCGACATTGACGAGGACTGGTGGACAGGCATGGAGACGCAGGTTGTGGGAGGTGATGGTGGCGAAATGGCGGAGCCTGAGTCTGTTGTTGCTGCCTCGATTCGTGAGCGAGAGACACCGGTTCAGGCCGTGGTGGTGCGACGGCATGACACATTGCCGGAGTCCGTGGTTGAGGTCGGAGCTACTCTTCTGGCGATGCACTCAGCCACGATTGGGGCGCAGAGGGCGGGTGGGATGTCGGAGATTTCTGCAGCGGGCGGCAGTGGCGCGACAGTCGGAGATATGAGTAGAGGATCCTCGAGCGGTCAGGTGGATGTGGCAGCTTGGGGGGGCCTCCAGCTACCGGCGGAGACTGTGCGCCGGTTAGAACTGGTGAAGGCAGCGTTCCCGCAGACATTCGAGAGCGTGGTGGTAGAGAACCCAGTACTACGGATGTGGGTGTCTGCAGGGTTTATGGAGTGGTTGCTGCCGTTCGCCAGTGTGCCGTCGTCGGGTTGGACTGCAGAGTTCGTTGCTCGGTCGCTTTCAGAGTTCGCTCCGTTCACATCGCTAGGTATGCAGCTGGACTGGCTAGCAGATTTCTTTAGATCGAGGAGCGTCAGCCACGATATGGATGAGAGGCGTGCAGTCGTGGTTATGCGGGAGATGTTGCTGGAGCGGCGCCGCACAGGATTAGAGGCAGAGCGGTCAGAGATCACGGCAGAGTTGGCCGGGATTGACATGCAGGTGGCAGAGATAGAGAGACAGCTTGTCGATTTGCAGAGGCAGTTGTCCGATCTACAGAGGCGGCGAGGTGAGGTGGACGGGCGGGAGTCAGAGCGGTTAGGGCGACAGGCCGAGCTTGATGCTGGATGGTCAGAGGTACAAGCGGAGCGAGAGGTACTTCAGGCATTCAGCTCCCACCCAGTTGCATCGCTGTTGTCTAGACTTTCCTAGCTTGTATGTTACTTTGCCGTAGTTGTAGTGCTTAACGACGGCTAGTAAACGTTTGATGTATATGTACATATTTTCGATGGTCTCGGCTTATTGTATGTTATGTTCGGTTGCTCTCTTCTTTTTTCTCTCTTTTTTTTTGAATGTCTTGCTTGTTTCGGTTACTTGTGAATGCTCTCCCATTCCCGCTCGTAGAAAGTGACTTAGGAAGCATAGGTTGAGAATGAGTGCCAGCTGGGCAGAAGTTGAGGTAACAGCATGACTTTGTATTGATAGGACGCGGTACAAAACACCGTTACATGACTAGTGTAGAACGCTACACAGATCAACAAAAAAATACAAGTCTGCAAGCAATGTCGCATGTACAAAAATGCTACGAGGGCGCGTTCTATGACGCGACTACACATAATACTTCTTCAGGTAGCGGCCGTTGATGGGGGCCGAGACCTGACCGTCGTCGTGGTTGAGCAGGAGGTACGAGCCATTAGTGCGGGCTTCGTGCACCGTGAAAGGGCCCTCCCAGTTTGGCGTGAATTTAGGAGCTGACATGTTGGCCCGCACATGCTTGGCGGCTTGAAGAACAAGGTCGCCCTCGATAAACGAACGTGGCTTGACGGTCTTCCCATAAGCTTTCGTAAGCTGCTCATGATACTTCTTCATGCGGCGCAGGGCCGTGGCTCGTCGTTCGTCGAGGCCGTCAAGTGCCGCGAGCCGGGCTTCTTCATCTCCGAGACTGCTGCTTAGGGAAAGTCGAGCCGATGGTTCTGCGATCTCGGCAGGTACCACACACTCGTCCCCGTAGACGAGAGAAAGGCGTGGCCTTTGTCGCTGTGTGCATGGATGTTCTGTAGGCCCAGAGTGCCAGATTCAGTTGTTCGGACCACGACCGGTCGGCGTCATGCACCATTCGCGATAATACTCGTAGCAAAGTCTTGTTGGACGCTTCAGCTTGACCATTACCTTGCGGGTAATAGGGAGTTGATGTGGCATGGCTGATGTTGTACCTTTCCATGAGAGTTCGAACCTCTCGGTTAATGAATGGGGTGCCATTGTCAGATATAATACATCGAGGGATGCCGAAACGACAGATGACGTCGCGTAAGAAGTTGGAAACGGCACCTCCCGTGGCTCTCCGCAGAGGTACGGCTTCAACCCACTTCGTAAAGCGTTCAGTAGCAACCATGATCCATGAATGGCTTCTGGACGGCGGGTGGATGGGGCCGATGAGGTCGAGGGCCCAAGAATGAAATGGCCAAGGTGCTGAGATCATGTGCAAGTCGGATGCTGGCGAGTGTATCCTGTCGGCGTGCCGCTGGCAGGGTTGGCAGCGTCGGACATGCGAGATGGAGTCGGATTCCATAGTCGGCCAATAATACCCCAATCTTAGTAATTCTGCATACAGCTTCTGGGAGCCTTGATGTTCACCACAATCACCATTGTGTACTTCGTTAATGACTTTGACCACTTGGGCACCTTGCAAGCATCGCAGGGTGCGTCCCGAAAATCCCTTGCGAAATAACTCGCCTTCCGTCACAAAATACCTGACTGCCTTGCGCTTGATGGATCGTGCTGAGCCGCGGTCAGGTGGTAGAATCCCGTGGGATAGATACTGGATGAAAGGCTGGCGCCAGTCACCCTCGATGTCAATGACAAGAGCTTCGGCACCGTCGGGTGCATACAGGCACTCGGGACAATCCTTTTGTATATCCGAGGCGTCCTTGGCCATGGATGGCCAATATAATCCCATACGCTGGAGGCGACGATACAGAGGGGGACCGTCGAGGCCACAACACTTCTGGTGGCCGAGCTGTAATTTGTGTTTTGCCTCTTCCGGTGCCAAACATCTTGCTAGAGTGCCTCCGGGACACCGCCTGTATAAGACATCTCCCATCATTGAAAAGTCTGTAAGGGTGGAGGCATGAGCAAGAGATGGCGCTTTAAGTTTGTCGATGATAGGTTGCCTCCAATCGTCCGCAGTAACGTCCCTCGGGACTAGGTTCAGTGCTGTGCATGGTTCCATTCTCTTGACGATGGTTAGCATCCGTTGTTCACCATCGACCTCTATCTTTGACGCGATCGTGGCCAAGCAGTCCGCATGTCTGTTGTGGCACCTATTGTGATGTTCATACTGGACATGACCGAGTCTTCCTTCCAAGTGTTGCACCAAGGCACGATAAGGTGCCAAGGCTGGTTCTTTGACCGCGAACTCCCCGTCCGCCTGCTTCATGACCAGATTTGAATCTCCTTTCACACACAGCGCCTTAGCCCCCATACTGACGGCGATCATGAGGCCAATGACAAGTGCCTCGTATTCAGCTTCGTTGTTAGACACCGGGAATGCAAGTTTGAAGGATAATGAAGTGGTAACACCGTCTGGTGCCCGCAAGACTATGCCGGCACCCCCTTGCCGGAGGGGCGTGCCATTGGGGCCTTTGCTAGTGGCAGAGCCGTCGAATTCAAGCGTCCACAGTCCATCGATGTCGGTGATGAGGGCTGTCTCCTCCCCCGGCAGTTGATCCGATATCGGTTCACATTGTTGGCGTGGGAAGAAGGCCAGGAGGTCTGCGAGTGCTTGGCTCCGCAGAGCTGTAGGATTCTTGATAGATAAACCGAATTCGGCCAACAGCAGCAACCACCGTGTGAGTCGGCCAGACAGGGCGGGACGTGTAAGCATGTAACGGAGCGGGTCAGCCTTGGTGACGAGTGTGATCTGATGCGCTAGAAAGTAATGTCTGAACTTTTGTGAGGCGTACACCAAGGCTAGACAGTGTTTCTCGAGCTCGGAGTAGTTGGCTTCGGGCCCTCTGATCACTCTACTGAGGTAATAAACAGGACGCTCGACACCTTCGACTTCTTGGGCAAGCAAAGCCCCGATGGATCTGGGTGTGGAAGTCAGGTAGAGTAGGAGTGGGATGCCTCGTTGTGGTACGACCATGGTTTGCGGTGACATGAGGACCGCCTTAATCTGTTCAAATGCTTGCCGTTGGGGCGCGCCCCAATTCCACGGTGCGCTTTTACGCGTCAAGTGTTGAAATGGCGTAATGAGCTCGGCCAGTGCGGGTATGAAGCGTCGGAGGTAAGAGACCTTGCCGAGGAAGCTCTTCAGTTGCTTTGTGTTCTTGGGGGGGGGCATTTCTTGGATGGAGGCTGCTTTCGAGGGGTCAACGTCGATGCCCTGTCGACTGACCAAGAACCCGAGGAACTTGCCGGAGGAGACTCCGAAGGCACATTTCAATGGATTCATCCGCATGTTATACTGGCGGCAACGATCAAAGACCGCTTGAAGGTCGGTGAGGTGATCACTTTCCTTCCTGGATTTGATAATAAGATCGTCGACATAGTCTTCCACAGTATGGTGTATCATGTCATGGAATATTGCTGTCATAGCCCTTTGATACGTAGCTCCCGCATTCTTGAGGCCGAAAGGCATAACTTTCCAACAAAAATTACCCATAGGAGTGCGGAAGGCTGTCTTGGCGCTGTCGTCGGGGTTCATGCGAATCTGATTATAACCTGCGAACCCATCCATGAAAGATAAAGTTTCATATCCGGCGGCGGCCTCCGTGAGCATGTCGATATTGGGTAGTGGAAACTCGTCCTTGGGGCACGCCCTATTCAAGTCCCGAAAGTCGATACAGACGCGGACTTGGCCATTCTTCTTTTGTACAGGGACGACATTAGCCAGCCAAATAGGGTGAGTGATAGGTTCGATGAAGCCTGCGCGCAGGAGGCGTTCAATCTCTTGCTTGATTTTCAATTCGAGCTCGGGGCGGAATGTCCGCGGGTGCTGTCGGCTAGGGATAGATCCGGTAGCAATGTTGAGATGGTGTGTGACTAAGGCAGGATCCAGTCCGGGCATCTCATTGTAGCTCCATGCTAAGACATCACGATACTCGTGTAGGAGGGAAACCAATTCCTCTCTTCGGCCGGGGGCGAGTTTTGTGCCAATGTAGGTGTGCCGCGGTTCTTCGCCCGGGTCGGCCAGGTTGATTTCTTCAATATCTTCAGCCTGTGGTCGAGGGCCATCCTCATAGCAAGGTGGTGCCGCGCCGGGGGTGAGGTCAGGATCTGGCTGGCAATGCTCGGCCGTGCGGCACCATTCAGTCTCTCCAAGGGGGTCGGGGTCGAGGGGGTCTGAGGAGGGACCGCCTGGAGCCCCTGCATACCGTCATAATTGATAGATGATCTTGCCGTCCTTGACGATACGTCGAAAGGCCGGCTCAGCCTTTTGCTTCTTGGACTTGGGGGAAGAAGGGGGGAATTGGTCGTGGCAGCAGGCGGAAGCGGTGGGGTTGACCCATTATTCTTGTTACTTCTCCCGGTTTTGTCCTTGGGAAGCTTGTCCCCGCACAGCTCATCCCAGGTCGGCAGCCTGGTAGAATGTACATGAGTAGCATTCTCCCCATCCTCGGCGAAATTAGTGAAGAAGGAGGCCTCGGCGAAATAAGACTCGGCGCATTCAAAGGGGGCTTTGGTTGCAGGGATTGTCATTGCTACCTCATGTCCCGTAGAACCGGCTACCAGCTTCACACATTGATGGTATGTTGAGGGAACGGCCTTGTTGTCGTGGATCCATGGTCTCCCGAGCAGGAGGTGAAAGGCAGACTCGCTGTCTATTACGTGAAAAGTAGTGTCGCGACGGACAGTTCCGACCATGAGGTCGATGGTGATATGGCCGAGGGTCGACTGAGGACCCTGTCCAAAGCCGGTAATATTGACGGGGTCACGGATGATTTTCCTTGGGGGAATGCCGGCCTGTTGCAGGGTGATGAGGGGTATGATGTTGATCGAGGCGCCGCAATCAACCAAGGCACGACGGAAGCCCGTGCCATTAACAGTACACTCTAAAAACAGCGGCCGATTGTGATGCTCGATCGGCGGAGAGTCTTCATCCGAGAAGACTAAGGCCGTAGAGGGGATGTGACGTAATTCAGCCTGGGCGGCGAAGCATTCGGAACCGAGGCCGGTGGTGACCTCGAGCAGGCAATTGGAAAGGTAAGTCCGGGCGGCGGGTGAAAACCCCATTTCATCAAAAAAACTTTTGATCTTCGTCATCTGTCGTTGGGGAGGCATCGACTGCTTAGCTGGAGGAGGCACGAGGGTCAGTGTGGGCTCTGCCGGGGCTTCGTGGATTACAGGCTCGACATGGTCAGTGACAGCCATAAGGGCCTGGTGCCCCTACTGTTGCGATGCGGTGGGTAGGGATCTTTGCGCACATCGTTATTTTTCCGTAGCTGCAGGTCGCCCGACGCTACCTTCCTTGCAAAGATGGTTCGCAGTGCATTGCAATCTTTGAGCGGATGGCCAATGGCTCGATGGAAAGGACAGTAGGTGGGCCTGGCCTTTTCTTCGTCTGTGATATTGGTCCGCATTGGTGGCAGTTGGAAATTTTTGTCATGCGCCACCCATTCGGCCAAGAGTTCCTTC